>JBCIKM010203722.1:0-12747 GCA_039654465.1 Melibe viridis | reverse complement strand
GGGGGGGGGTTCCCTCCCCCTTACCCTTCCCCCCCCCCCCCCCCCCCCCCCCCCTCTGCTCTTTCTCACCTTTTGCCAACCCATTCACACTGAGTGTGAAGACCAAGACGGCACTAAAGTTCTACTGATGTGACCTCTGACACCAACCTTCATGTACAGTTCTACACAGTGACTTTGAGTCCAAATACAAATATAAATTTTTTTCAGGCCTGAGTCAGAATTGTAAACACAGCCTATTTTGAAAAGTTAGCACATATGTTCATACTTATGGATTTTTTTATGGGATCACATATACACGTTATCATTGTTTTGTGACTGTTGGCTCTGTAGCTTCTGTCTTCAGGCACGTTGCTGCTCTTCTATCTTCAGAAGTACAAATGTTCTGTCTTTTGCTTTTCTACTTCAAATGAAATTACAGCTGAGCTTGTTTTTGTTTGACTTAAAATAAAACGAGGTGAACGAATAGACTGCATACTTTTCTTTTGGATTAAAATCCAAGAAATAATTTTGATCATATCTATTATTTTCATCTAGCAATTTATTTTCTTTATTTTTGATGTCATTTGAATAGTTGCGTCATTTTGATAACTTTTACACAGATACTGCCTGGCAAAGTTTGCAGAGACATTCCACTTTTTCTGTTCTTCTGAGACACTCCTTTTTCGATTGAGACTTGACAACTTTTCTGTGGATGAGTGGCTAGTTTTTTTCCAAAAAGCTGCTAAGACTGTCTCCAAATATGAGAGTGGTAAGAACCATACAAGTATTTATAATGTATTCTGGTTGTCTTGTAGCTCATTTGCCAACGGGCGGGGTTTAAAATCCTGACTGGGGCTATCGTGGCTTACCAGGGACAACATGGATGTAAGCATGATGAATTATCCACACCGTTCTTGGGAGCCTAGGTCACAGCACTTTCATGTTCACAGGCAGAAAGGCCAATTCATGAAAATAATTGTAATGCATTCTTAGAATTATGATTAGAAAACAATTTATTGTGTTTTCATTTGTATTAAAAGTAAATAATGATGTATAACAGTAATACAGCGCATTTTCTATACATAAATAGCTCAATGCACCTATTTTTAGCTTTTGCAATAGGAATTCTTATAAAACCAGCTGTATCACTTGTTAGGTAGGTGAGTGAAGAAAAATGATAAAAACAAATAATAAAATAAATATGGACATTTTTATAGTGCTTATTCATGGATATAACCATACTCTAAGCGCTTTGTAATACCATATCCTTAGCTGATAACCAACATGTAACACATGACGAGACAAACTGCCTGTTAGGCGTGTTAAAATATTTCAGATAGAGACAAAGTTGTCTTATCTAAAACCAGCAGGACCCCCTAGCTTTACATTCATCTCTGTTAAGATTACCTAAGTATGGTGAAGTGCATTACCTGAAGGCACAATATCAATGGCCAGAGGCTATACATGTGGCAGCTGAGCTTTAAGTGACCCCCTCCAGACTCCAGCCATGATCATGATTGCTCGACTCTTACGTTTAACAATTTTTATTTACTGTTGAGCCATTGACACTGCAAAATAAATCATATGAGTTTAGTTTGGGAAGAAATATCTGTGATAAATAGCCATCTCTTATCCTGCGACGGACAAATGTGAATTCTGTCAAAACTTGACAGCTATTCTGCTCAGAAAGGACTTTTATAAAAGCTCTCTTGTTTCATTGATTACAAAACATCCCCCATGATAGTTTAAATTTATTCCCTGTTTGTGCAAATTTTATTGCCTTTGATTTTTCAATGTCATTTTTTGTTTTTTTTTACCTTCTCAACAGGCATGTTGGAAAATTTGAGCCTTTTGGTGAAGGCTTTGAAAAAGAATTCTGAATCCTTGCTATCAGTGGTTGAGAAAATCAAAGCAAGAGATGAGTCTTTCTGTCTTCATCTTCCGTTTCCCTTAGTGTTCACTCTTGTGGCCCGAAGACAAGTCATTTTGAATAAGGTAAGTAAAAGGATTTTTGATAGATTACAGGAGTGTTGATTTAATTTTTAAGTTCATTTCGTGGAAAATTTGTAGGAAAGCACTTCCAACCCTGCAGGGAGATGTTCTCTTTCACTCTTTGCATTTGTTGGTGATGGCAATACTCTGACAAGACCCAGTACCCAAGAATGCCTTGATCGAATGAGAAGGAAATTTCTTGCCCTCCTAAAATTACAACAAAGAACACGGAATAGAACTTATGATTTTCATCATGTAAATCTTAGGCTTTACTAATTGAGCCCTTGATCTTGTTCACTGTACTCTGCCCAAAGTATTAATATTGGGTAGGGTTTGTACACATCTTGCAAAACTGGAAAACTCTTGGAATTTGGTTTGAAAAATTTAAGACTCGAAAAGTCTTGGAATTTCAAAACTTGACAAAAAAAATATAGGAATCTGTCAAAGTATATGCTTTTTTAGGAATCAATGTTTTATTTCCATTTCAAAAGTTCCTTGATATTACAGTAGCATCCAGTTTTTTTACTCTTTCTCACTCCAGTTCCCATCTAGATTTATGTTACAATTTCCAATTGATTGTAGCCTATCATTTAATGTGCCCTGTTCTTGTGCTCTATTTTGTTGTTGTTTATTTTCTATTGAAAAGGGTTTGGCTGATATTCCTTACTCCGCTCTGCCTGATGTTTTGGAAGAATCCTTCCGTGAAGTCATGACCCACATGATGGGCAGGCTGGATGGACAAGGATTGGTGAACTGCAAGGAAGATACCAGGCTATTGAGGTTATCAGCGGTACTGCAGGTGAGTTGACTCTATCACTCTACCTTTTCTATAGATGACACTTAACTAATGTGTTACTCACATGTTGAAATTTAAAAAAACAACAGCACCCCCCCAAATCTGCTTCATTTTAAGCCTCTTGATAATGAGGCATTCGTCCTGCGGAATAAAGGTATGGTAGGGTATTCAAATTGTATGCTTTCAATCTCTTTTTAATGTAAGTTCCAAATCTTCTTTTGTGATATCCTTTGCCTTAAAGATTTGGAGTAAACGTTTGTGCGCATTATTGAATTGGATGTTGGCACTATATTAGTTCAAATGTTATGTTATTTTTATATGATTTAAGCTCAATTCTCAGTTGGAATCAGTTCCTTGCTGGAATTTTTGTTTTTTTGTTTTTAACAAGGGAAAAAATTCAAGGAGAATAACAAATTTTTATTTTAATGTTTCATTTTTTTCCCTCTAATATGCATTTACTTTCAGACGTTTAAAATTTTAACACAGGATTATATCAAATAGCCATTGGTGCTAGACTGAAGAAAAATACAGGATTTTTTTAGTAATGAGTACTATGCTGATGATGGAGCATGTCAGTAATCAGACCTTTGATTCAATATATCTTTATAATAAGTTCATAAGCAAAAGGTAATGTCACATAATTTTCCAAAAAAAAAGTCATTGTTGTGAGTCTTCAGGAATCCTACAAGCCAGACACTCTTGTCTTAACTTACTGCACATCAGTGGCAGTAATATTGTGTACTGATGATGAGGAATGAGGTATGCTTGTGAAATGGAGCTTTGTATATTAATTCATTCTAAACAAAAGTTAAGTCCGTCTTGTGACAGAATTTTTGTAGAAGCCTTTTAAAAAACCAATGATTGAGCGGATCGATGATGGAGTGGTCAGTCTGTGTGGAATGAACATTGAGTTGCTATATGTGTTTCGTTTTCTTTTCCCCCTTGAATTCCTTCCAGCGTGCCTTTTATGGAGAGATGCATCCAGAGCTGGATATTCCAGTCAGGTCCTTGGCCGTGAGGCTCGACACGTTGCCAGCAGCCCTGGCGTATTTCCCTCCGTGCATGGCACAGCTCATGACACACCTGTCACTAGCACACAGACTGAGGCACCAGGATAGGGTATGGTTTTTTAAAATGATTTTACTGGAAGGCTTTACAATTTTTCTGAGACATTAATATAAACAGGGATGGAACCAGGTCAGGTTTATCCTGAGCCTCAAATCTTTATTTTCAGCCTCAGGTATACATACAACTGTATGTAAATGTGTTGAAGAATAATTTGTCACCTGTTACACACTTATATACTTAACCCTATGAGAGTCATAGGCCGATATCGGGCCAAACGATGTCATCGGAGTGTCATTGCTGATCAGGGCTGAAATTGGTGCACTGTTAATATCATCGTATCCAAGAAACATTTTGAATCCATCTCTAGTCATCTGCAGTCACTGTTCATCTGATCTTTTGTGTTGGGAACAAAATTCATAAAAAATGTATTCTATAGATCAACTTCACATCAAAAACCTTTATTTAAAAGAGCTTTGAATGAGCTGTACAGCTTTTTCTAACATTTTCTTGTCTCAAGAAAGTAGAAAAGATATTGTGATTTTACTGAAGATCAAACGCAGGAAAAAAAGAAGAAAAAATTTAAGGTCAAATCTGAAGAGCAACCGGGCCCTGTCGGATTCAGAAATTCATACAGATAACGGTGATGAAGATGAATGGACCCCCACATCCCACTAAAGGCTCAGAAAACCTTTGTTGCAACAGCAATCAACTGTATTTTATTTCTGTAACTTTTGTTTTATTAGTAAGCCATGCTGAAGTTCAAGCCACCCGTTATAGGGCAAAGTCACCCCTTTTTCAACAATTTTCTAAATTTGCATTTAACTGACACTAGACAATAAAGTATTGAATTGTTATCTTTTTGATTTTTTGTTTTTTGAGTTTTTATTGGTTTGATAATCTGAAAAAGAGGCAAAGTCACCCCCGCTGACGGTACCTTTATGTTGCCAAGACCCTGTTACATACTTGGGACACTCGGAGGGTTAAGGCTACCTGTAGAAGTGGATATAGAGTAAATCAGATATCAACTCTTAGTAAGACTTGCATCCTTTTGAGATTTGATTGTAAAGTGTGACCAAACTTTATGAATGTGATTTTTTAATAAAATAAAATGCAAACAGCAACAACATATACAACAATAAAAATGGAGTTTCAGAGCTTAAGACATCAGCATTTGTAGCCTCCATTACAATGCTGTATGACCCGCTGCTTGCCTTTTGCCTTTCATTTATTCTACTATTTTTCATTATGCAAAAAAAAAAATCTCTAGATACAGTTGACATTGTTTCTGAAGGAGATTGGATTGTCCGTCCACGAAGCTCTATTGTTTTGGAAGGGAGAATATTCCAAGCCGCGTGACCCGTCCCACACTGGCTGTCAGCATGACTGGCGCGGCAATGAGAGGCGATACATCTACAACATTCGCCACTTGTATGGGCTGGAAGGCAGACGATTGAGCTACTCAGCCCATAGTTGTGCCTATGTACAAGTAAGAACAAATTTTGTCGCTGTTTTCATCCTGAAGTGATTTTTGCTTCTTCATTTTCTTTCAGGATATTGTTGTTGAGTTTCCTATTGCTTATCTTTTCTTTCTGCTCCCCCCCCCCCCCCCCACAAAGGCAAAGCAACATATCTGCAAAATGCATGATATATATTTTTATGTAAGCAATACACTTTAAAAACCCTTTTCTATCTTGTGTAAAATGCTGAGTGACGTATATACAATAGAAATGGTATTTTTTCATTAGTCAGAACTACATAACTAGTGACTAGGATAGCAGACTGGCATATCTGAACTTCCAATGGCAGACCAACATAACTAAATACAGATGCCATTGGTGTCATCAACTGATCTTAGCACATGTGTCCCTTGGGTTTGCTGCGGGCTACTTGACCATAATGTTATTTGCATTTTGTTATGAGTAACTGATGTAAGACTTCAGAGGCATTACAGGGTTCAAGAATCAAGGGAAGTTATTTCAAACACTTTCTATCCACTTATCTGTTTCTCATGAATGTTTGAGCCCAAGAACTCATAGTAAAAGCTTTGCTGTGATAATGTATCAGATTTCCAGTGTCATGATGGCTGAATTGT
The DNA here is from genome assembly GCA_039654465.1 of Melibe viridis. Taxonomy (NCBI): domain Eukaryota; kingdom Metazoa; phylum Mollusca; class Gastropoda; order Nudibranchia; family Dendronotidae; genus Melibe; species Melibe viridis. Next base: position 6,820 of record JBCIKM010203722.1, on the reverse strand, counting down.
ATTTTGAAAAAAGAATGAAAGTATGACGTTCAACGCTGCTGGATCCGAAAGGCCCCCTTACCCTTTTATCCTTGTGGGGCGATGTCCTCCCTCCCATATCCCCACAAATTCTTTATTTTTCTCCCTGAAATTAGGAGAAACGTTTGTGCAGAGGACCTCTTAATCTTTAAATATATTTACACCAATGTTTAAGATCTACTAAAAAATTTAAGCGTGTAAAGTGTGCAGTTAAGCATGTTTTTAAACATTGAAATTACTGTTGCCAGAGGAGAAGAAGAGGAAAAACTGCTTGAAATTATTAAAAAGGCAGAGAGAAAATTGGAATGTTTAGGCCTGTTTGAGGGCGCCTCTATGACCCTCATGTGTTGTGGTGCCCTAAAAAAAATAAACTAACAATGAAAGTGTTTTCAAATCATGCAATGGATGCCATGGCAGGCCCCATGTTTGATTCCTTCTTCGGACGACTTCTAACCTGGCTGTTAGTTTCCTTTCTTTCTATGGCTTTGACTCCTGTATGCACTGTGTCTACACCATTCTCTTTGATAGTAATTATGATAAATGGTAATTGATGTAAGCCCTAAAAAAAACTATTTAAGTTTAATGATCATATGATTCTTTATCCCACCCCCTCCCTCCCCCCCTGCCCTGTGCGCTAGTAGGAGGTCAAAGCCCTCCATCTGTGGCGTGTGGTTGGTGGGAGTCCCTGGTGGGCTCTTCTTCTTCTGTTTCTTTTCTTTTACACTGAAACTATCGTCATACTTTTTCCTCTTTTCTGTGATGACCTGTTTTTGTTTTCTTGTTTGCAACTCAATGCTCTTCCCTTATTTCATGCCTTTTGATACATGACTGCAGGGTCACAAGTTAAACGTACTGAGTACTTTTGTACACAAAAGGGGGTTTAAAGATCTTTTTGTCATTGTAAATCATCTCTCTGCTGTTTGTGGTTTGATCTGTTCCTTCTTTTAACTAATTCTTTCATCTTACTTTCATCTGGGCTCCTCTATGACCCTTGTATGTTGTAGGGCCCTGAAACCTCCAATAAACAAACAAATGATTCTTGATTCTTAATATTGAAAAAGAAGGGAAAGGGTTTATAAACATTTATTTTGGCATCATTATCTGCTGTTGCTTGTGTCTATATTCTCAATAGTCTTATGTTATATTTCATTTTTCGATGAACACTTTTCTGACTCTTCAAAATTTGTGTACATTATTGCACTTGAAAATGGAGCTTAGCAGAAGAAATTAAATAAAGTTTAAGGGACCTTATCTTATAAATTGGTCTGAGATTGTTTTAACCTGTAAAAGGGATGTTCTTTGGCTAATCAAGGAGGGACAAGTGCTATTTTCCTCTTTTTACAGGAAGTTGGAGTGTTGGGGGGGGGGGTTGTGTCCTTTCTCTTTTTAAATTTTTCTGTGGTCCGAAATATTTTATTCCATATACTCTTCATTTAATTTTTTTAATTTTTTTTTTTTTTCTAAGGGTAGGCAACTTACAGACCATGATCATGGTGGATGTCCATTTACCTCCCTTGAACCAGCCTGTCTCAGCTTGACTCTTGCACACCAAGGCCTAAGGGTACCCGATATTGAGGATATTCTGCTCCATGTGAAAAAAAGATGCGTTGAAAAAGCTTGTGAACTCTTCATGCGCTGTAAATTGTCTGGTACAAATAAAGCTCCCCATACTTTGAAGCAAGCCAGACACAGTGGGAATGTGTCAAGACATGGGACAGTGAAGTACAACTCACCAGCCGTTGTCTCTATGGAGCTGGTCAAATCAGGAGAAGGCTTCAATGGTGTGAACACTATGAAAGCTTTGGCCCGACAGGTTGAATTTCATCCTTGTTCATCACATGCCTCTAAGTCTTGCCCAGACATATTTGCAAAATCTGCCACATCAATTCCAACAGGATCAACGTGTGGTTCAGATAACAAGATACACAATGGTTGTTCTGATATTGATGCAGTCTTAAATTCAAGATCAAGGCAACAGGATGAGATTGTTTCCAATACGTGTAGCCCTTTAACGAATGTCTGTGATAGACCTAGTGCCCCCACTATGATAAGTAGAAAGGTGGTGGTCTGTGATCAAAACGGCAGTGTCTCGCCACAAAACAAAAAAACTCTTTCATGTCAAGAATCAAAAAGCAGCTGCAGGCATACATATTTCTGTGATAGCAGACAAGAAGATGAAGATGAACCTTTGGAAATTGAAGAAAATAGATGTTGCACTGAGTTAACATGTAGCACAGTTTCTTCCAATAGCTGTGATAGATTATGGGATGTAAAGAGGACGTCATACTGTAAAATCTCCTCATCAGGTTCAACTACTTTTACTCCCCCATCAAAGAGAGCTAAGTGTGATAGTCTTACCATGACTGAAAGTGATTTAAATAATGAAACGTTTGATCCTGGGGGGAAAGGGAATGCCTTCTGTGAGAGCAAGTCATCTTCTAGTCAAGCTGGCCGTTGTAAAAAACCATCACATTTCTTTTGGGATCTGAAATTGTTTGCTGAATAACAGTAACTTCAAAATCTCACCTGAATCCTTGAAAATTATTTTTAGTAGCAAGAAACGATCTGCTACTGTGAATATTAATATAATAAATGTGGGCACAGCTTTTTCTGCCAAACCATAAAACTTCCAACATGACAGAGGGACCAGCCAATTTAACGACAAGAAAATCATTGCATACGTTGTCTCATGTATACACCCAAATTGTCAAATGAGGAAAGACAAGGCAGACAGTGCCAACAGGGTAAACCCCACCAACTTTTGGCTTGCTTGCAAGAGGGGCTTTCTTGTCTGAATTGGTCTCGTCATTTATCTCCAGACCCACATCTACAACCATGTACCCAGATGATGTTGGTCATACCGGAGAACGAGTGACAAACAACAACACCACAGCAGGAAACCAGCCTAAAAAGTAAGGTCAGCGATGAAAATATTTGCAGGAAAGACAGATTAGGAATAAATAAGGATATTGTTCAGCAGTACTGTCAAACAATGAAAGGGCTGTCTCGGATTTTGTAGGTAGAATAGAGGATGAAATTGGAATGAAGAATTGTGTGGCTGTTTGTATAAAGTATGGGGAAGCACCCTAATAAAAGTTAAAGATTTGTTTTCGTCAAATGTGCCTCACAAATTTTTTTTTTTTTTTTTTTTTAGTTGGGGCCACCTTTGAGAGTCAAAAAAAGTCAGCGGAAAGATTTAGCAAGTCTTATTCAGTTTGATCTATTCATAAAAACAAACAAACAATTTACATTGCGGGCATTTGATTGGTGGGTGTCCCTGGTGGGCACTTCTCTTTCTGTTTCTTATCTTTTACACTGAGCTGTCTCTTACTTTTTCCCCTTTTCTGTGATGTCCTGTTTTTGTAATGGTTGCGACTCAGTGGTCATCCCTTATTTCATGCCTTTTTGGTACATGACTGCAGGGTCACAAGAGAAGCATACTTAGTTCTTTTGTACACAAAGGAGGTTTAAAGATCCTTGGTCTTCCTGAACCATTATGCTGCTATGAGTGATGGCCATTCTATATTCTTATCTGGAAAGATGATATTTTTTGCCATTGTAAATCATCTCTCTGCTCTTTGTGCTTTGATCTGTTTCCTCTTTGAACTAATTATATCATCTTGCTTTCCCCTGGGCTCCTATATGACCCTCATGTGTTGTGGGGCCCTAAAACCTCCAATAAACAAACAAAAAATTGACATCAAAGGATAAGTACAATCAACCAGAAAACACCCTAGTACTCTACTCAACAGTTCTTACCAAACCCACCAAAAGGCATCTGGATGGTTAACAAAGACAGGAACTTTTTACATGAAAGATTCCGCATGCAGAATTTAGGCAAAAAGAAGTGGGGATCATGGCAACCCAAATTCCTTTCAAAAGACCAATTTTTATCTGTATGGCATACATGTTGGTTGATTATAACAATTTTTTTAGTCGTTTGGTCGGTTTGAATTAAAGAGTGGATAAAATTTGTCAGCACAAGTCAGTGGGATAGTAAAAGTATCAAAGTCTTTCTTTGTGGGGATTATAGTTTGATAACATCTATCTATGGAATCTATGGTGCTGGGAGCACCCGTCCCCTTGTCTTTGCTGCCACAAATCAATTAAAACAATGCAAAAAACCCCCCCCAAAAAACAACAAACCATTACACTTTCAGTCATTTCTTTTTTCTCTCTTCCTTAACGTTTGATAACGGTTAAGGTTTATTTGCTGTGCCCAAACCTTTGCTGCTTGTCTCTATAAAGAGCCTTCCCTTTTTTGTCCAGAAAGTTGCAAGCTCTCTTTTTTTTACCTATCCTGCCATGATCGCTTTGCTCTACTTCATCTTGGCAACCTTTACCTGCTGTTTACCTTTTTAAAATTTGTTTTCAATCCTCATCAACTCAAAGAACTGTTGCATCCCAAGATAGAGATTGAAAAAAAAAACAACTTTATCTCCCTGAGAAGGAGAAATTAAAAGGAGATATCAAACTACAATACAATTGTTAACAAAACTCTAATGTCTTCATGTCAGAATAAACTGAGTAGCATGACGACATCGTATATTTTATTAGGAATTAAATTATGAACATGAGAACAGGTCTAAAAATAAAAAAAACAAACCACCACTATTATTGTAAATTTTTATTTTGCATTGCGTTTTATTACAAGGCAGTGTAAAATATAATCAAATATAGAGTTGGTGTAAAGTTTTTAAAACATTTTTTATGTATCAGTTTTTGCCTTGGCAGCAATGAGTAAAGTTACTAATTTTTTAATAGTGTTGTGACAATTGTACCACTTCTGTCCAGGTTTTCAAGTTTTTTTTAAACAATGTTTTTATAAATGGATGTGTATATCAGAACAAATGATACATACAATTATGAAGATTGAAGTTAGAAATGTTACAAACAATATTTAACTTGTGTGTATAGCTCAGTGCACAGTAAAGCACTGATGATATAAAGAAATGCTGGGGCCATTGCAAACGAGTTGTTTGTATCAGACAGAATTTGTTCTTTATTATGACTAGTTCTTTATGGGAGTTTTCTCATAAGTGTACTTCATTGCAGTAATAAAATGTTCTGATTGTAGGTGTGCAAATAAGAACCAATAAACAGTCATCAAGATTGTAAGTCGAATTAAATATTACAAAGAGTATTGTCACACGTGTGTATGAGTTGTGTTAAATATCTTTATTATCTTTGTAATTATTCATGTCCTGAAGGGGAACAACTCTGCTTGCAAGGAAGAATGAGAAAAATGAATCATGTAAAGTTGGTATACTATAATGGTGTAGTAGCAGAATGTAGAGCATGGAAAGTTTTTAATTAAAACCTATTCATGGATTTGTCAAAGTGCAGGCTTGTGTTTTGAGGTATAATGAAAATAAACAGAAAATAATGTGCACAGTGCCATGAAAAGAATCCGTAAAGAGTGGCAGATGGCTCAGTTGGTAAGCCCGCTGTCCTGGCAATGGTATGGCGAATCGGTGCTGTGTCAGGTCCTGGGTTCGATTCCCTCCTCTGATGATTTCCTGTTTTTTTCCTTTCTTTCTTTGGCTTTGACTCAGTTTGGCACTGTGCCTGCACTATTTTCGGTTTATTTTCATCTATCTCCAGTGCCAGCTCCTCTATTCTTCATGTGTTTTGAGGTATGTATTTCAGTACAGGTTTACAGTCCATGGTCTCTGTCCTTCGTCACAGTCCCCTGCCATTGTCCTCTGTCACAGTCCTTTGTCACTGCCATGTGTCACTGCCCGCTGTCACTGTGAGTGTCAGCTGTCATTGTTCAAACCGTGCTCATGTCGATGATTTTGTAGTAGATGACGTCCCTGCCCTCCACGCTGATGCACAGGGTGCCGTTCTTCACCGTCACTGACACTGTCACTATGTCACTGTGTCCGCTGTCATGGTTCACACCATACTCATGTCAATGATTTTGTAGTAGACGACGTCCCTGCCCTCCACGCTGACGCACAGGGTGCCGTTCTCCTCGGTGATGGCGGTGACGCCAGGAACGCCTGACACGATCTTGTTCAGCACGGTACCACTGGCCGACACCAGCCACACGTCATCGCTCTCCACTAGAAAAATACGCCCTGTTGACCTGGGGAAGGAAGGAAGGAAGAAAGATGGGAGTAGAAATAGAATAGCGACAGTGGATCATGCTTGTAAAGCACATTCTTGTGAAGAATTGGTGGATATTAAGAACACATTTTCTAGGCGTCGTATAGATACAATGGAACACGTTTATAAAGCACTCTCTTATGAAGAATTAATGGTTATGAAGAACACATTTTTGAGGCGTCTTATAGATACTATGGAAAACATTTATAAAGCTCTCACTTGTGAAGAACTGATGGTTATTAAGAACAAATTTTTGAAGCGTCTTCTAGATACTATGGAACTCGTTTATAGAGCACTCTCTTATGAAGAACTAATGGTTATAAAGAACAAATTTATGAGGCGTCCTATAGATACAATGGGACACGTTTATAAAGTACATACTTGTGAAGAACTGAAAGTAAGCTACAAAGAGCAGGTTTTGAAGCACTTTATTGTTATAGGGAGTTAATACATAAATTCTGACTTGACACTGACTGTTACTGTTACAAAGAACTCATGTGTGGGTTGGTTGTGGGTGTCCTTGGTGTGCACGTCTACTTCTGTTTCTTATCTTTTACACTAAATCTATCATCGGACTTTTCTTCTTTTCTGTGATGTCCTGTTTTTGTTTTATTTAAAAAAAAAACAACCTCAGTTAAGGGGAAAACATTACTCACGTGGCGACTACCCCTTTAGGGTGGGTGAAGGGGCC
>JBCIKM010203611.1:0-12748 GCA_039654465.1 Melibe viridis | reverse complement strand
CCCCCCCCCCCCCCTCCCTCGAACTTTGTAGGGGAGGAATGAACTGGCAAGCTATGCTATGTGTGTTTATTTTGTGTCCACTAAGGAACGTTTATTTATTGTGTGTCTTTTCCTCCTCACCCGTGCTCCCCAGGGAAGGTGTGCTGCACCTGGTCATCACCTTTGTCTCGGCAGACAAGAGATCTACCTGGGAAACAGCCTTCACCGATGCCAAACAGAAGCTTTGTGAGTCCTTACTATAGTCCTATTTTTTCAATGTAACAGATAGAAACAATATTGTAGTATAAAAACCAACAAAAGTCACTTTTTTGAGAGTCTTTACCATACTGCTACTGCTATTTTTCAGTCAATGTAACAGATGGAAAGGATATTTAGTATAAAAAACAACAAAAGTCACATTTTTGTGAGTCTCTACCATACTGCTACTACTATTTTTCAGTCAATGTAACAGATGGAAAGGATATTTAGTATAAAAACCAACAAAAGTCACATTTTTTGTGAGTTTTTACCATACTGCTACTGCTTTTTTTCAGTCAATGTAACAGATAGAAATTATATTGAGCTTTACAACCAATGTAAGTCCCTTTTTTTTTAAAGTCTTTACCATACTGCGATGTTTTTTTTTAATGTAACAGATAGAGATGATATTTAATTTGCATAAAACCAACAAAAGTGAGATTTTGTGAAATTGAGACAGCAGGTATCCTATCCTAACGCTTGGTGATCTGCAGCCATGCCATGTCCCCTATCAAGCTTAGTAAAGTCACAGCTTTTGGAGCATAGTGTGTCACAAATTTGAATAGCAAAGGCTCTTTCTTCTTGGCTTCATGAGGCATTACAAGTCGAGCCGTTTTAAAGAGAAAATTGTATTCCTACCTGTTTCAATTTTGATTCTAAGTTTTCTCAAAGCGGCTAAGTTTGAGGGATTTAAGTGAGTTAAATTTTCTAAAAATTCAACAGTCTTATGAGGAGGCTCATTTACTGGAAGAAGTATGTAATGAGTAATGGCATTATTTTGAGATAGATTCTTCAGTTGGAGAGTGAGTGCAATGAAGGGTGTCAGATTTTATGCTCCTATTTGTGCAGGGTTATGGCGCATGCAGTCATATTTCAAATTGAATTTGAATAAACGAAATGAGCATTATTTAGTATTATTTTCATATGAAACTGTAGAGAATGAACAATTCTCTCGGAGCTTGGAAGTTCTGCAATAAAAAGTGTAGTAAAAGACGAAGATGGAAAAAAATTTTGACTTTCATCCTGTAATGAGACATCTTTTTATTGCCATTCTGGGTACCCAACGAACAGTAAAAATAATCTGTTTCTAGGTTAGTTGGTGTAAATCAGTTTTATGCCATATTTTAATTGATTAAGATTACTTTACACTTTCTAAGAGAGCAGACTTCTTTTGTGGAACAAAAGCTGTCTTTGTTTGCTGAAATCTAAGGGTTTTAGTTTTAGCGTGTTTCTTTTTCGTGCTTGTGGTTCATTTTGAAGTTGTCAATTTTGTGATTAGAATAAAAGATATTACCTGTTGAATTGAATATTGTTATAAGGTGTTTAGAGTGTGGAGTTGTTAAATCCCTTTTTTCCCTTCGTACAGCACTTTTATCTGACAAGAGAGCTCCAGAATTCCTTCAGCCCCTCCCCATCACAAAGACGAGAGCTGGCATGCAGGTAGGATTGGGGGGTTGGGGGGAAGGTGGCTTGGTTGGGGGGGGGGGGGGTAGGAGGGAATAGCTGGTTGTGGGGATAGGAGGGAAGAGGAGGGGGAAGGTCGATTGGGGGGGGGGGGATTACTGACTGTCAGTTGTTTTCAACAGACCTGAAGGGGAACTTAACAAAGATAGCGTGGTCATTTTGTTGTTGTTTTTTAAATGAATAAAATGCTTTTCCTGGCTATTGACCTAATAGAGTGAAGGATAGAGGTAAAAAAAAATATATGTGAACTGTTTCAGAAAACCCATCTTTTTCTGGTTTGTTTAACTAGAGATTTGATATTGTTAATTTATTGCCGTTTTGGTTACAGCTGGTGAGATTAGTGATATAGAAAAACAATTCTCTCTCTTAATATTTTGTGTGTCCATTCAATCTCATGTACTTATTTTTTTAGTGTTAATCATCTCTCTACTGTTTGTGGCTTGATGTGACTCTCTTTGAGCTAGTTCTGTCATCTCACTTTCCCCTTGGCTCCCCTATGACCCTCCCCCCACACAAAAATTTAAAAATTCAATCTCATAATGATTTTGTGGGAGATTTTGTTAGTGGACAATCAAAGTTAAAAAAATAGCCTTAAGGGACAACGATGACGGCTTTTGTAAGGAGTTTGCCCCTTATACTCGTTATTTCTGAAGACATTGTTTCCTAAAGAGTTAAGCTTAACACTATACCAGGTATTATAAACTATTACTTTCTTTTTTTATACCTTGTGTCCCCCAGTTTTCCTGTGCAGCCCCCATAGACGGTGTCAACTCCAGTGGTTTCAGAGACGTCTGGGTTTGTAACAGCGACGGCTACGTAGGCCACATGTGTCTCCTGTCCCTCCAGCCCGAACCCATTGTCACCCTCAACACGCCTGTCCCAGGCTGCAATGCCCGCATCCTGTGTATATGTGCTGTGCCGGCCTTCAGTGGAGCCTTCAGAAGGTAGGCTTCTTTTTTCAGTCATATCGACCGACTCAGTGAGACTGATTTTTACTGTTTATGTGTAAGCCCGTTCAAAGTTGGATTGAATCAGATAGTTTCCAGGATTTTTTAGTGTGCAGTTCAAACTCTTTTTTTTTCTGCTTTGAAAGAATCACATACAAAATTTTTTTGGATCATGTCTAAAAATTGTTACGAGGTATGGCAGGACTGTATTCTCTGCAACATCAGATTTTAGAAGCATCCTTTTTTTTTTTAAATCCATCGCTGTTGGGTCTTCTTGTGTTTCTTGTCTCACTTTTTTTTAGTTCCATATAATGTGATCTTATGGAATATTTTTTTTCCTATGTCCAGGAATGTTTCTTGTTTCAGGCTTTTTTTTAGTTCCATATAATGTGATCTTATGGTTTTCCTACATCCAGAAATATTTTTAAGTGTCTAAAGTTCATTTTTTGTTAGTGAATAAAGAAAAAAAGAAAGCTCTCAGTGTTTATACTTAATTGTGGTGTTGTAGCTCTATGCTTTGAGGGCACCCTTCTCTTAAAAAACATTTTTACTCTATGTAAGGGAAACAAGATTTAAACTAAAAGACATGTCTTTGGATTGCAATGTGGAGTTTACCTCCCTTTTTAATCTGTGTCTCCAATAGAAGGACTTCCCAGAAAGGTCCCCGAGGCCAGCGTGATTCCATGTCAACTATGCCAGAGCGTCCCCGCATCAATGTGGAGGAGGCTGGGGCGGAGGAGGCAGGGGTGGAGGAGGAGGAGTTGTCTACCCTGCCCCGCCCCTTGTCCCCAGCCGCTGTGCCCACCAGCCCTCCCTCCGATGTCACAAGCCCTTCTACCACGGAGGACAACGAGAGTGGTGACATGTTTCAGGAGGACGGATACCAGTCGGACTCAGAGTCTAGCGACGATGAACCCGTGTCTTTCATTTCCAGGGCAGACGAGCTCTACGTAGGAGGTGCGTAGTCGGTGGTATGGGGCTGTGACTGTAATGTGTGACTACATCTTGTTTTTACCTTGGATAAGGTTGGGTCTTCATAAAATGGGCGGATGCATTGTATTGTTTGACACCAAATGGTTCATCCTGCTCTTGAGTAAATAAAACAAAATGCTGTCCTGCTCATCTCATTCTCTCTCTCTCTCTCTCTCTCTCTCTTTTTTCTTTTTTTTTTTGACTAAGCAATGACTCTTTGACTAGGATTTGACTAGATTGAGTATCATAGAAGATATAGAAACATAGAAATGATGACTTAAATGTCATAGAAGGTATAGAAACATAGAAATGATGACTTAAGGGGTTGAATTTGAAACTAAGACTCCTGAGAGCAAGTCACGAGCAGAAAAAAAGATAATTCTCTTTTCCAGAGGGAATACTTGTATAATAAAAACAGGAGCATTTCACACTGCCCTTCCAGTGGTCAAAGCTTTTGTAGGGCTCTTAAAATAACGTAGCAGATTGTACCGGGGTTAAAGAAAAAAACCTGAAATTGACAGTTTGATTTCCTCTTTGGTTGAACATATTATTATTATTTTGTATTGTTTCTTGCACTACCTTTTTTGGCAATGCAAACCAAAACAAAAGTTTTTCTAGCACACACATGGGTTTCAATTTTCCACTACATAATAGATTTCCGCTATCATCACGTCTTTCTATGTGTCTCCATTCCTGTAGTTTTTTTTCTCTATTGTTAGTGTGCAGCCCAGCATTGTATGTAGATAGGACAGAGGTTACACATTGTAAAAACTACAAGTTATCTTTGTTTATTTAATTGTTTTATACTCTAAAAACAAAGAGTTCAAATATGTGTGTCTTTGAAAATCTTAGTAAAAGTTAAAAGTAAAAAAGAAGATGGAGGTTGGTCTCGCTAAGATTCCTCCTTTTTCAAAATTTTTTCAGTTGAGTGAGACCCATAACATTGAAGTATATTGTTTCCTATCTCTGTAATCACTCACAAAATGTTCAAAACCACCTTTTTGATTGTGAGCAATATTGCTCAGGTTACCTGGACCAATCCAGAGTCTCAGTCAAAATCATAACAAACAAATATGTCCCCCCCCCCCCCTCCCCCCTCTTGTCGCCGTTTCTGTACCTCCAGAGCTGCTGTCCGACGACGATGCTCCCAAGCCGCAGGTGTCGGAGCTGACTGAAACGAGCCCGGACCCCATCACCACGTCTGGCAGCTGGGACCAGGACCCCACCAAGTCCACCATGTGGCTCGGCACCGAGGATGGATGGTACACCCTGAGACTATTCTCGCCTACCAACTCACCCCCCCCCCCCCCCCTTCTTCCTACAGAATAAATTAATACAAACACAGGCACATTTACATTTACTCTCACACACACACACACACACACACACACACACACACACACACACTCTTTTCCTCAGCTCCTTTCTTTCTTTCACATGAAAAAGTTTTGTCCAAGCCAGTTTTATCACCCTATGCCCTTATTCAATATCGCAACTTTGCTCAAAAGTAACCCTGTTAATACTCTTACTTTTATCATGGAAAATGTAATTATAATTATTTAAATACTCTCATTTTTTCTTTTAGCTTTTTGAATGATTAGTTTGTTGACAATAAAAACCAAACTTTTTCTTGGTTATGAATTCCTTGACTTAATACCTAAAGACTTATGCAAACATAAGGCTAGAGCTTTCTGTGCCATAGAAAAATGTCCTTTTACTGTCAAATGCAGTCCATTCCTCCAATTACATATTAACATTTATTTTAGATATGCTCCAGAAGTTCTGTCTATGGAAAAACATGTCATCATCTTTATTTGTCTGTCACTTCTTCCCCAGCATCCACATTTTCCAGTCCTGTGATAATATCAAGACTACCAAAAACAAACTCAAAATCCAGCATGGATCACCCGTCTACTGCATCATGTGAGTATATCAATCAGTGATCAGACTTGCCTTATTATCACGTATCTCACTCCACGCAGATTAATGACTCAGTCGTTGATTGGTTTTAATCAAGACCATGGTGTGATGACTGTCGTCAATTTTACCACAGGTGTCGGGTAAAATTCTGCAAGAAGGGGTTTCTGTGTAGAATGAGTTAAGATTGACTTGAGCTTAATGCTGGTAGGTTACCTGTTCCTGCTTTGAGCTTGATATCTCTGCTGTTTATGCCAACAAATTACCCCTTGAATCAAATCACAATTTTAAGATGAGATAGTTTTGTCTTTGACTGATAATAGTAACAACAGTGAGTTTTGCTTTCTGTCACTGTTAACTTAAGATATGAAATAAAACCCTCTGGTATTTAACACTTTTCAGATTCCAACCATCTAAGTCTAAACATGTCACCAGAAGACAATGTTGTACAAGATATCAACAATTTTCACTAATTGATACACCTGAATCATTTCGGTTGACGCTCTGAAAAGATCAGTGATTATTAGCGTAATAACTCAATGTGGTGGGTTTAACTTTTCACTTGACTGGGAATAGGACCGGACACGGGTATAATAAAATATCTAACAATTAAATATGCCATGTTGTTTTCTCCCAGATATCTCGACAACAAGGTCTTTGTGTCTCTGGTCAATGGAGATCTCATCGTGTACAAACGAGACCCAGGTGAGACAAACTACCATCTACTAATTATGGGTGTGTTTGGGTGCAGTTTACTTCTTTGAGTCAGTTGTGTTTAAATTTACCTCTTATACTTTTACTTAACAAGAAGCTGAGCTCTAGATTTGCAGGGTGGGGGTTATTATTTTTTTTCATCAAGGTTGGACAACTCATCTCTTCTTCATCTATATAATCTTATTCTTTTAAATTCATTGTTGCACATTGAAATGGTCTTCAACTTCCTTTTGCCTCATTAATATCGTCGTTGTCTTGACGTAGCGCCTGATTTTCTCAAGAGTTTCAGGTTGGATTTATTTTCTATCTGATCATGTTTGTCATAACCTATTTTCTTTACAGTGCCAACCTTCTCATCCAGTCCAAAAGTCATTGGTATAAATTTACAATGAGATCTCGTGGGAGAAGTTTTAGCAGTCACACATCCATCTTATTAAAGACAACTTGAGACATTAGAGAGTTTTTGCTCACTCATATCAGAGGTTCTTCATGTCAGTCAGGCTTTTTGTTGGCTTCAAAATGTGTTTTTCAATTTATCAGATTATCAGTTTTTTTTAAAGCATGTTTTATCGAATTATATTTTACTGTCATCTCTGTCAACCTTGTGGATTGGTAAGGTTTGTTATCTGCCACTACTCGTCTCCATGCTCCAACTTAGGATCAAAGCAGTTGTGCGCCTCTAGCTGTGCAGTATTTACTCTCTAAATAGTTTGCAGCTATTCAAACAATCAAAGTACTCCGATGTTATTTTCATCTCTGTCAACCGTGTGCATTGTCAAGGTGTGTTGTCTGCCACTGCTCATCTCCATGCTCCCCAACTTAGAATTAAAGTAGCTGCGCGCCTCAAGCTGTGCATTATATACTCTCTAAATAGTTACCAGCTATTTGGACAATCATAGCACCCCAATGTTTTCTTCTTCTCCCCTCAGACGGCATGTGGGACACAGAGCACCCCTACACCCGCACCATCGGCTCGGCCACGGCCCCCATCACCAAGATGCTGGCAGTGGCTGGCAAGTTGTGGTGTGGCTGCCAGAACCAGATTCACGTACTCAACCCCTTGGCCCTCAACATAGAGGTGAGAGACTTAACGGGACTCTGGGAACTAACTGCCTAACTGCCCACTGGCTCATAGTCTTATGGTGGTGGGTTGCCCTGGATGGAGGGGGGGGGGGGGGAAGGGGTTGCCTCTATTGCTCATCATCTACTGCAGGAATAAAATTTTAGCAAATTATGCACTTTGTACCCTCAATGTAGCTGCTTGAGAACTAATTTTTTTTCTTTTTGATATTCATCATATAACCTCTATTTTAGATTTTTGGATATGCAGGTTCCAGTTGAATAATTTTTTTTGTTTTTGTTTATTTAAATCTCTCTCCATCCTATCTGCCTTTGTGTTCCTAAAATTTGATTTGGTTTATACTTTTTTTTTTCTTTTCCCAACTTTGAGAGTCTCTAGGCATCAATTTTGTATATTTTTTTTAAATCAAGCTTATACTTATGAAATGTAGTGTGCTAGTTTTGCACACAAGCACTGTTGAGATCTGCATATCGTATATACAATATGATCTGATGAATTGGTTATCAAAACTGAAAAATCAGTCTAGATTTCATTTGCTGTCTGGTTTGATGACTTCTTACATACCCTGCTGCACTAATAATAAAATAACATTTAAAAACAACAGCACCAAATAATTTTTCTCTGCAGGCTTTCTTATTCGCTTACAAACAATTTGCTTTTATTTTTTGCAGGCTACATTTCTTATCAAATTGTTTTTTGGTTTTTGGTTGTTGTTAACGGCTCGCACTAATCAACTAAAAAATTCATAAATGGTTACAAACTCACACAAATTAAAAATATTGAAGGTACCAAAGCGAAGCCTGTTCCAAGTAAACGATTACATATTATGTTTCTCATTGCATATATCTCTCCAAGCAGACTTCCTTCCAGGTCTCGGCAGACACGAGTCGCACGGTGCAGTGCCTAGTGTGTTCCGGCCAGGGTGTGTGGGTGGCATCGCAGCACACGTCCAAAGTTGTGCTCTTCCACGCTGTCTCCTTTGACTTCCTCATGGAGGTGTCCATAGCTCAGGCAGTTTCTCAGAAGCTACAATGTAAGTCTACCATTGGTGGTTGTGGGTGGGTGGACAGGGGTTTGGCTGGTCCAGTAAAATATAGATAAACTATTTTTAGATATTGAGACCATCGTCTTTAAAAATTAGTATGAGACTCGTGTCTCTTTTGATTTGAAGGTAAAATAAGTTGCATTGTTTCCATTGACAAGCAAGGAAAAGCTCTTACCTGGATGAGCAATTATCACTATCTTTAGCCCATGACGACCCCAGATAATGTTTTGAAAGTTTCAAAGTTAGTTATAGCTTGCCAAGAATACTATTGAAACCAAGGGTATCTCATTCTATGACATTGACATATTAACATTGTAACATTTTCCTTCAGCTGCAATTTCAATACGCTTTTCCCCACTGAACTTAAGTTAGTCAGCGCAGGTTTCAAAGAGGAAGAAAACAAAGTTTATAATCTAAACACTTATAGTTACTGAGTCAAGACACTGTCAATCCTCTCCCTCTTTGTCTGGGATTTAAAAAAAAATTTAAAAAATTATATTTCAGTTACTATTTTGTCGGTGGCTTTGGAAACGGTCAACAATTGCCTGGTCTCATTGAATTAAAAACAACAAATCTCATTTAGTGTACAAAATATTTTGAGTTAATTTTTTAATGTCGTCATGCTCTTGCAAAAGCGTCCTCAGTGAGGTGAATTGATTGGTTTGGGCATTCCACTGAAACAAGGATTCTCTGATTTTGAGCCCCACATTGGTGCTTTGTTACCAGTACAGACAAATAATTTCTTAAATTGCTCATTGGCGATTCCTGTGAACATCCAGTTTGGGCCTGATTAGGAAGAATATCATTCTTTCTCTTGGATCTACTTAGCTTTAGTCTTATGAACCAGTTTCAAAGTATTGTGTGTCTCATTTAAAAAAAAAAAAAAGAATATTTTGGTTTATTTTTCTAAGTTTCCTGATTAGTTACAGCTAACTTGTGTTTTGGTCTATGTAAATAAATAGATGACTTTCATTTCGGGAGATGCATATTATAGACCTGAATTGGTCAGCCACTAAATGTTCTGAAAATTTTCCATGACCTCTACCCCCATGACATCCAAAAATAGAGGCAAGTGGCTGCCGGAGTTCAGTTTTGAAGAAAACATGGCAACATGTTTTGTTTTGTTATCCTTATCCCTACAAACTGCCTAAGCAGTGTTGGGACCCAGCTCCAAGGAGCCGGCAAGAACATTGGATCATAAGAAATGAAGACAGGCAGAGGATCGGTCCACTGTGTTGATGGCAAAATGGTTGTTGGAATTTCAACAATTGCATCTGCTTAGGACGATGATGATGATGATGATGACGACGATGATGATGATGATGATGATGATGATGATGATGATGATGATGAATTGCTTGTCTTTCCACAGCGGCAGATGACATCATCCGCCAGCACAAGGCTGCCTGCCTGCGGATCACAGCCCTCCTGGTGTGTAAGGACCTGCTGTGGGTGGGCACCAGCGCTGGTGTCATCCTCACCATCCCCATCCCCCGCATCACCTCCACCACCACTCGGGGATCCTTAGCCCCACCCGCTGTCACTGGTAAGTTGAATATTATATCATCAGATCCAGTATTCATTTATCTGTCCATAATGATAAGAGTAACTTCCCGTGGCATGGTGGATAAGGTCAGGATTTTTTCCTCCCCATGTTTTGACAAGGTAAAATAATCAATTTTTTTTAAAACTGGTTATCGAATCGACCAAACTTGTCAAGAGGCAGCTTGTGATCTTATTTCAAAACCATTTAAAATTGCCTACCTCAATTGACTCCTCAGTATGAGTTTTTGTGTTAAGTAACCACTTATTGTAATGTGAGTAAAATTGTTTTCTTTTCTTACTTGTTCCCCATCATCTCTAAAAAAAAAACCCCAAAAAACCAAAATACAACTGACCATGCAGTGCGGTGGAATGTTCATTCAAGTAATTAATCATCAAAAATCGACAGGAGGTTGGCTATTGTGCTTGAAATTAAGCTGTCTTGTGCATGCCTGCTTTCCACTGCAGTAAAAGGACTGTTTAAATTTAAGTGGGAGGCGATTAATTTATTCCAGTTTTTGGATCTTCATCTATTTTCTTGCGTTATTTCCTCAGGCCTGATTCACGGCCACACAGGTCATGTTCGTTTCCTGACCAGTGTGGAGCTGAGCTACAAGACCGATGCCACCAGCAACGGCACCCGGGATAGTAGCGGTCAGGCCGAGGTGGGAGGAAGTGGCGAGACAAGAGGAAGTGGTGGGGGCGGCCATGTCACTATCCAGGACCTCCACCGTCGTTCCTCCATGGCTGCCAGCACCGCTACCATGGCAACACGCATGCTTGTCATCAGCGGGGGAGACGGCTACGAGGATTTCCGCAGCACTTCCAGCAACGAAGGGGCAGGGCGAGATGACAGCACCAACCACCTCCTGCTGTGGCAGGTATAACAGGGTGTGTGTAAACAGGTGTGACCAATGCTGGGCAAACAATGCAATGAGAATTGTCAGAGACTTAACAGCAACTGTGATTGCAAGGCAAAGAGTTGCCTGTGGAATTTTAAAAACACCTCGTTTTAACTTGATGTCTTTGCCTCAGTTTTTCCAGAATGGTTAGGAATTGAGGTAAAGAATATTTTTTTCAAAGGTCATAGTCATAGCGAGGAAGTTCTTTACTGCATCTTCTTTGGCTGAGCCAATACGTACTGCAAAACAAATAATATAGACCGGAGTCATTTGTTGGGGTTTGATCTGACTTCATCAAACCAAATATTCTGTAATAATACCTAATCAAATAAAAATTAATTTCTGAATTCAATGAATAAATATTCTGAGAGCAAAGAAAGTGCAATAAACAGTTTTTGTAGTTCATGGTTGTGAATTTGATGGGGCTGTCAAATGTTTTGTCATGATCGCCTTTTTCCCTCCAAAATACCGAAGAGTGGGTATCATGTTAAATGAGGTTATTGAGACTGGCGTCGTTGTAATATCCAACCACTCAATGAATCTGTTGAATCTGACCGATAGGCCTTCTTTATGTCGTCGACGTCAGGGAAAACTGTAGTATGTCAAGAACACTACTTTTCAGGAGGAGCAAAAAACCTGATTGTTTTGAATGATACAATAACATAATACATAATTTAAATGTTACATAGAGGGAAAACTAAAACGTATATTCTGACAGCACCAAGCTAGTTAGATCCGCAAATCAAACTTAATTGTGGTATAGCAAATTTAAAAAATTTTGAAAAAATTGTCACACCACAGTTTTCCTTGACGGCAACGATGTATCATCAGGATAAAATTCAGTAGCTCAAACATGTTTATTCAAATGGAAGAACACTTAATTCATGGCCAGTTGAATTACTATTTGGAGAAAGTGTTTCGTTTTTTGTTGTGCCTTATGAATCCACAGGGAAAACAAAGATGTCGAGATTCATAATAAAAGGTATTTATTGTGTTACTTCATATTCTGAATTGATGCTGCGCTGTTCACAATGGTTTATCTACCCACTCTTTACATGTGATAGTTTGTTGTTGTTGTTCTTTATGTTGATGATATTCTACCCACAGACTTGTCTGTGTTCACTGCTGTTGATACTTTTGTTTACACATGCACAGTTACTAGTTGCCTAGTTGGTTTGGAAGATGTGTGTACCCATTTGATTGAGGATGTTTGCAAAAAAGAGAAGGAGGTGCCTCTGTGTGTGTGTGTGTGTGTGTGTGTGTGTGTGTGTGTGTGTGTGTGTGTGTGTGTGGGAAGGAAAAGATTGGGAATTGGTGTTTGTGTGAGTGAGTGAGTGAGTGTAGGAAGGGAAAGATGGGAAATTCGATATTTGTTTATGTGTGCAAGCATGCTGATGTTGAAATCAAAATGATGCCTTATCAGAGCAAGTTTTTATTTTGTTGTTCTGTTGTTGCAATCAGCCTTAACTCTACGCTGCCTTCTAGGCGGACATAATGAGGGGGAGGGGGTTGGTAAGGGTCTTGGGATTGAAGGGAATCACATTAGGATGGTGCTGTGAAGTGATTTCTGCCATTTTTTTTTTTTCTTTTGGGGAGGGCGGGGGGAGTTGTTTCTATAAAAGGTATTTTAAGTAAACAGATCTGCATTTATTTTTTATTTTAGACATTCATTTTGAAGCATTTATCTATAGATGATTTAAGTATTATTATGATTTAGTCCATAGAGTTGTCCGAAGACTGCAGGGTTTTACTTGTTCCTGCCTTAATTCTTATTACTTGACTTTTGAGTATGAGGCACATGACCCAGAGATAGGCAACAATATGAGATGGATCTTATTTTTAGACATGTCCCATCACCACCAACACCACAACCACCACCACCACTACCACTACAATCACCACCACCACCACCACTACAATGACCACC
>JBCIKM010203500.1:0-12748 GCA_039654465.1 Melibe viridis | reverse complement strand
GCATTTAATTGAAAACTTTCGCGTTTACATTCAAATTATTCTGTCTCACACAACCAGTACTGTGGCATGTGTAGTATGTACGTAAGGCCCTATTTCCGCTCTTTTGATTGGTCCAAACCTCGTGTTTCTTTGACACATACAGCCAGAGAAACGTTCATTTGAATGAACTAGGGTTAGATTCAACACACTCCGCAGGCGGCTCCGACTGAAGGCGAACACAGGCAAGAAGGGCGTCTCTTTTATTTAGTTATTGAATACAAACAAAACTTACAACAATAAAACATACACAACATTTAAGAGAAAAGTTCAAGCTTTTTGTAGACATAAATTTTATTTGTTTTGGACGAATAGTTTATTGACAGTGATTCGTTGAAATAGGGCAAAAGAAGAAGCTGAGCTCACACAGCGCGAAGGCTTTGACCGCTGCGAGGCGTGACTTTGTAATACCTACTAGCCTTGTACGGAATCTCGGTGCTGCATTTTACTTGTAGATATTGCTGTTACTGTACTATTTTGAGTATTCCAAAAATGGCTATTATTAGGATCAAATGGTCTGAGGTTCAAGTCTCTGTCCTGGGGGTCGATCGAACAATCAACACGTGAAAACCAGCAATGAATATTTTTTTACTTTCCCCCCGCCCTTGCCCTCTCTTTTCCCATTCAGACCTACCTCTCTTAAAAACCAGTTGTATCGGCTGATTTATCATTCTAAAGTGGACATCAAGGACAAATTTTAAGTCATACTTTAAAAGATAACAAAAATTTGAATGCCTCAGATAGTGTAACTGATTGAAAATGACGTGTGCATTACTCTAGATGTATGTATTCTGGCAGGTTGAGAGCAGTATGAATAAGCCTTGCAATAAACATTCATCCTTCCGCTCCACTCATTTGATCTACAGAAGCTGAAGCTGCTCATAGTGCTGGCATGAAGCCTGTCCTGGTGGAAAGGCCGGGCAACGCACCCCTGACCGAGGAACAGAAACAGAAATTCAACCGCATCAACCGGTTTGAGGAACTGTATGGCGATGAAGAAGACCCAGAAGACATTAAAAAATTTGCTGGTGATGGTGATGATGACGAAGATGATGAGGATGAAGATGACGATGGAGAAAATGACGAGGAAGATGATGAAGATGAGAATCCAGAAGATGTTTGATTTCTTTGTTTGGGTATTCTGTGAAAAAAGGATTTTAGGATTATGCCTTGCTTAGTCAAGTTGGGAAATATTTTTCAAGGAGTCGTAAAGAATGTTATTTCTTTGTTCTTGAATTTTTTTTTCCTGTTTTTTTTTTTGTTTGTTTTGTTTTTTTCTCTTTTTTATATATATAATATCGTCACAGAAGATCAAACCAAAGGCTGAAAAGCACTTCTTTTTTTTCTTTTTTAAAGCAATGAAGAGTATTTATTTTTTGAATGTTCATTATGATCTCTATTTTTATATTTTGTAAAGAAGGCTACAAAATGTCAAACTTCTGATTAAGTCTGTTTACGGTTTTGGATTAAATAAGGTGTAAAAAAATGTTGACATCATTAATTTTTGTGCTGTTGAAACTGCCTGTACTGAACTGAAGGGTGAGTTGGTAATTTATTTGTCCAAAACCAATTAGTATTGGCAGCTGAATTGATGTTTAGGTATGTGTTTTTTTTTTTTTTACTATTTCTATTTCAATCTATTGACATGTTATAGCATGATTGAATATAAGAAGGTAAAGATGTAAGAAAAAAAGATTCCAAAGCTCAATTGGCTGACCGTTGTTGAAATTAGAGGAATTGGTGGCTTTATGAATCTCACATCTTAAAATAAAACCATGGAAAAAAACCCAAAAAGTATGCAGAAGCAATTTGTTTTCACAAGGCAGTCTGATTTCTGATACTAACTGCTGTTTTGGGACACTAGAATCTGAAAAGGCTATTAAAGACACACTAGCAAGTAGCAATGGTGGTTGGCTGCCCTCTTTTGCTTGTCAGTCTATTAATTTTGTCATAGCTTGTGAGTAGTGATGTTTTAGACAGATCACAAACTGATTTTAGACCAAACTGTTTTAGTTTTTACCTTTTTTTATTTTTTGAGTTTTATGTTTTTGAAGACCTGTGCAAAATGGCAAACTAATTTGATGGATTTGTTGGTATTATTTCAGTTGAAATTGAATTCCATAAATCAAGCATAAAAAATTTTCCAGAACAACTTTTATGAGGCATTTTACTTTAGAAAGCAGTTTTCTCTGCCTTTTAAAAAAAACAACCCCTCACACACAAATGGTGATGAAGGAGTCTAGACAAGAGAAACATGACATCCAACCAATAGTATAAGTTGACAAATTTGAAATTGGCATTTTCATGCGTTGGAAAGTTTATAAGTGCCTTTGATTTGATATGAAATTGTATCATTTCAGATATGGCATGTTTTATTTTACTGTAGTCTTGAAGTGGCAAGGGTGTAGTGTAGCTTTTTTCTGATTCAGTAATTTTCAATTTTAATCATTGATGCTCCCACAAGGAGATTATCTTAGCATATTTATGTCATCAGTGTCTTGTTGTTGGTAAGACAGTATCAGATTAAAGAAGATTGGAGCTTGTTTGTTTTTTTTACGCAATAATGATGCAAACTTATCTCGCAATTGTTTTTTTTAGAAACTTCGCCACTTTGTCTCACAAAATGCTGGGAAATACTACTGAACACCACTAGTCTAAAGCTGTACCTACCATTTGATATTTTTGGTCATTGCCAAAGTCAATAGAAATATTTCTCATACATTCATTGTTGTTAAACATATCATATTCCATCTTTTCAGTACCACTTCGTTGTATTGAAATTTGATGGGTCGAACAGAACCCACCTCATTCATGACAGAGATACTGTGTACTCATTTCTGACTTTGCTGTTTTGCATTCTGTTTTTTTAAGTTATTGCACAATCAAATTTTTCATCAGGTGCTTATGTAATATGATTTTATGTAACCATTTTAACCTGATCTTGCAAGATTTCATTTTTAACATGAAAAATAATTATCAAAAAGGACTTATTTATATGTCTCCTTGGTTCTTTATTTTTGTCACCTACAATGAAACACTTTACCAAGGATGTTTTTCTGCATGTGCAGCATCATTTTACAATCATCATGCGGTATTGATCTGATTTAAATAAACTATGTAATGTAGACTGTTCTTGATCTGCCTTTGGTGAGTTACTGTTTGTGTGAAGTTGTCTGGCTTATCTACATGCAAACAAACAAACAGTTGAGAGATGATTTACATTTACTCTAAAAAATAAATATCATCTCTCAAAATCGATATTGACACCACAGATAGATGATTTACAATGACAAAAAATATAATCTCTCCTTACAAAAAAAAGCAATGACCATCACCTATTACATAAACAGCATTGTGGTACAGGAAGACCTAGAATCTTTAAACCCTCTTTGTGTGCAAAAGTCCTCAGTACGTTTAACTTGTGAGCCTGCAGTTACATATGTACCAAAAGTGAAACTTCGTGAAAGGCATGACATAAGGGATGACCACTGAGTTGCGAACAAGACAATAGGACATCACAGAAAAGGGGAAGAAGTAATACAATGGATTCGATGTAAAAGATAAACAGAACTACAAGTGCCCACCAGGGACACCTGCCATTGAGTTCATTGAGAGATATTTATTGTTTTAGTGCAAATCTCTGCTGTATATGGTTTGATTTGTTCCCTTTTTGAACTTATTCTATCATCTTACTTTCCTCTAGGCTCCTCCCCCGTGGGGACCCGGGGAATATAATAATAAGTCCCCTGCGCGCTGACAGGAGGTGAAAACCCTCCAAAAGCGGCGGGGGGTTGGTGGAGTGGGAGTCCCTGGTTGGCTCTTCTGCTTCTGTTTCTTTTCTTTTACACTGAAGCTGTCGTCTTACTTTTTTCCCCTTTTCTGTGATGTCCTGTTTTTGTTGTCTTGGTCCACTGAGGTTGGAGGTGTCCTTGGAACCTCTTCTTCTTGTTTCTTTTCTTTTATACTGAAGGTTTTTGTCTTACTTTTTCCCCTACTCCTTTCTGTCTGAGTCCAGTTTTTGTTGTCTTGTTCAAGTTACAGTGGTCAGTACTACATGACTGCAGGGTCACAAGTTAAACTGTACTGAGTTGTCATGTGCCTAACAATGAACAACAGGCTGCTTGTCTCGTCATGTGTTCATGTTGGTTGTCTGCCAGGTATATGGTATTGTAAAGGGTTTACAGTATGGTGATGACCATGGAAAAGTGCTGTATAAATGATATATTTAATTCAATTTAAATAAACAAAACAACAGGAGACACGAGAATAGGGGAAAAAGTGAGGTGATATCTTGAGTGTAAAAGTAAAAGGAAAGAAACAGAAGAAGAGCCCACCAGGGACATCTGCACATTTAACTGATGACCCTCGGGTTATGTACCAAAAGACATGAAATAGGAGATGGCCACTGTGAACTAAACAAAACAACAGCAGACACAAGAATAGGGGAAAACGTGAGATGATATCTTCAGTGCAAAAGTAAAAGGAAAGAAACAGAAGTAGTAGAAGTGCCCACCAAGGACACCCACAAACCACCTGCACGTACTAGAACTGTACTGGTACTAGTTTAATTTTTTTTCTAACTCAAAGAGTATGTGTAATTCTGATTGGAAATTCAGCGTGTGTGGGGTTAAACTAGCTTTTACTTTTATATCTAAGTAAAGAAATAAAAGATAAAACACACATTGCATTTGCTCGCTCAAAATACATACACAATAAATTGACACTGTAAATTGTAAACCTTTTAAGAAATGTACCTCATCATTTGTTTGTTACTATTACTGGTTTTACGGCACCATGACACTAGTGACACAGAGGCGCCTGAGAGGAAAGCAAGATGATAGACAAGTTATAAGAATTTGTTTTGTTTGTTTATAAGAGGTTTTAGGGCCCCACGACACACCAGGGTCATAGAAGAGCCAAGAGGAAAGTAAGAAGATGATAGAATTACAGTTCAAAGAAGGAACAGATCAAACCACAAGCAAGAAATATCTCTCAAAACACATATCGACATTGCCAAGAGATTTACAATGACAAAAAATATCATCTCTCCTTACAAAAATAAGCAATGGACATCACTTATGACAGCCTAATGGTCCAGGAAGACCTAAGAGTAAGAGCTTTAAATCTCCTTTGTGTACTAAAGTAATCAGTACGTTTAACTTGTGACCCTTCAGTGTGTACACTAAAAGTAATGAAATAAGGGATGACCACTGAGTCGCAACCAAAACCAGAAAAACAGGACATCACACAGAAAAGGGGAAATAGAATGAAGAAAGCTTCGGTGTAAAAGATTAATAGAAGTGGAAGTGCCCAACGGGACACCCAACAACTGCCTGTATAAGAATTTAACCCTGCAACATTTTCACAGAGAGCTGAAATACAAGGGCAAAAGTATCTCTCACACTCACAAACAAACACACACACACAAAAAGGCACCACAGGCAGGGCTAAACTAATTAGGTGTGTGTGTTTGTGTGCACGTGAAAAAAAGCACTGGAGAGAGTGCTTTAAAAAGTAAGACGATAGTTAAAGCCAAAAGACAAGAAACAGAAGTCCAGCCCACCAGGGACAATGATAGTATGATAACTAATCCTAAACACTTTTACTACAGCAGCTAAGATTTTAATAAAGAACCAAGAAGATTGTAAGCAATGTTTAGTCTACAAATGATAAAGTATCAATGCAGACCACTTTAATAACTTAATAATCAAGTCAACAGAAGCGCAATACACCCTCCTTGAAGACTGCACATTAAACAAAATGTCAAAAGATGACCTTAGGCCTAGAAAAAATACTACATCGTTTTATGTTGTTAGACATGTTTGAAGGTCTCATCGCTATTTGATGACTATTTGTGATGGACTGTATTAGTAGTAGACAGCAGGGATCAAGTTTTATTTCTTCTTTTCAAATCTTAAGGCGCTAGATGAATCAATCCTAAATATAAAATTATTAATAGTTATGAAGCAACCAGCATTGCTCACTACAAGACTACGTATTAAATTATGTGAAAAATAGAGTTCAAACTTTCAATGAAATGAAGAGCCTGAAATAAAAATGTTAACAGTTTAAACCCATACCACGATGACTTGGAAATGGTGTTCCTCCATCCTTAAAAACCAAAAATAATATCCCTTTGCATGGAATAGCATATATAATTACTATTTACTTTCTATATGACCTCAAAAGTAAAAAAAAAATACCTATCTCTTTTTCCTGAGAAAAGGGCCCCAAAAAGACCAAAACTAACATTTTTTCTAGGAAAAAAGTCACACTGTTGCCTGCATTATTCTGTATTTGTTCAATAAATTGATTCTTGCAGCTTCATTTTCATCAAATTCGATCTTATTTCATCCCCCCTCCTCCACTTTAAAAAAAACAAAACAAAACAAAACAAAAAAAAAAAACAGGAAAAGAAACCCCCAAATAAAAATGATCAAACTAATAGGGATTGTGTAATTACATTGAGGAAATCCATTGAATGCGCCCAAAATAATGACAAACATTAATGACTATGACAATCGAAGTAAGCCAAGGATCTTGGAGGAGCCTACAAATGAAGCTGGTTTAATGATGAAGATTTTCAAAAGAAAAGTAAGTTTGTTGTATTAGATGGAATGATAGAGAAATTATTGCATCAATACAAGCAAAGAAAAGGGGTGTTGTTCTTCATTCGAAGTGACTTGATATGCAACTCACATCGCTTCTTCTGGCAAGCATACAAAATGATATACAAGAATGAAAGGCCTCCAAGAGTAAATTTCGATCACATAATTGAACATGTTGTAAACTGTAAGCACACAATATGACGCTTGAAATAGAAAGGACAGATTTGATGCTTTGTTTGAGAGGACCTGTTTTTTTTAAGGGTTTGATTAGCTTGGTGAAACTAAATAAAAAAGAATTGAACACACTAATGAAGAAAAAATAGGGTACGGGGAAGCTAATAGCTAATAGAACTTAGCATAGAAATCATAACTCATGAGTCTCTCAACAATATCCGAAAGTATTTGAAAGCGACATAGGTACACTACAGGGGACAATACTTGCACAGACAAACAAGTCAATACAGGTTTAGCAAGGAGCATCTAATCACAGCCAAAGATGACAACCTTGAGGAAAATTTATACAAATTTATAAAGCATCAAAGGATGCTAATCTCAATTTGGATAGAAACAATTTGTGGAAAAAAATATCCACTTTCCACTTCCACGATCAGAGTACATACCAAACACTAAACAGGTAGGCACTGTATGATAGATGCTGCTACACTGGGGTTTGCATTGTGTCACAGCTATCTAACCTATGTGGGGAATTACCTGAATTTGCTTGGATGTTATTCAGCGCGAATACCAAGGACTTCAAAGTTATCACGATTGTCCATCAGATAAAAAAGAAAAGAAGGAAGGAAAGAAGGAGAGATGCATTTGAACCATAAGAACATATTTTTGAAAGAAATTCCCAAGACTATGAAAGTGAGTCTTTTTGCTGTTGTTTAAACTGAATGCATTTTTATTTCATCCCCATTTAGTCTATCCTGGTGAAAACAATCCTTTTGAGAAAGAAAAAAGACACCTAGTCTCCAGCCATACACATCATCAACAAGCATGCCAACTTCTCATAATATGTGGCCCAGAGGTGTGTCCAGTTGTCAGTAATGCTGGAGCCCCTTCACCAAAAGTGATCCACAGATCTCCTTCACATGAGGCGAAAATTTCGAAAAAGGATTGACGCATGAGAAGTAGGCTGTTTTGAATAGTGAATTGTGTGACTTAAGAACAGTTTTATTTTGAACAAAAAGCCTACAGGGCTGAGGAGATAATTAAGAGATATTAATCAGGCAGAATTGAAGATTATTTGTTATTTTTTCAAGATAAGATGATGTACTCAAAATTTTGCAAAACACCTACTGAGAGAGCATCAGAACTCCTGCATAAATGGTACATTCTGTGATCCTAAAGGTGAGGAAAAATAAGGTGACAGTGATGCTGCCACTAGCTATGTCCATCACAGATCTCATTACAAATGAAGCCATCTGGCTGCGGGCTGAATGGCCAAACAATTTTAAGACTGCATTAAAAGTGGGCATACAGTTGCTTAGACAGACTTTTAAAAAAAAGTTTTGAAACTACGCGCAAAGCTCACAATACACTCAGTGACAGACAGCACAAGACACAAGTAATCTTAAGTGTATTTCATCATAATAATATGCGTAATGAGACACAAAAAATATATAATACACTCAGTGACAGACAGCACAAGACACAAGTAATCTTAAGTGTATTTCATCATAATAATATGCGCAATGAGACACAAAAAATATATAAGATGATGGGTACTGTGGTGATATATCGATGGTAAGGGTAAATTGAATGGGTGGATGGATGGAGGATCAAAATGTCATCATAGTAAAAATGGAGTCAGTCTGTCGGAGACTACGAGCACAGAACGACCTGTTGACTTTCAAAATTTGGTAGCAGTTGTAGCAATATAGGGAATGAGTCCAGGAACATTTCGAACACTGAAAGACCTCAGGTTACATTAATCGCTCATGCAGTAGACATTTTGGCCTTGAAGATCAAGATGAAAAAAATTGTGACAGATGGCCAATCATCTGATAATCAAGTTTCTACCCCCCCCCCCCCCCACCCCTTCTCACAAAGTATTAAATCTCATCCTTTCTTTAAATAAAAATGAGATCTCATGATTCACCTTTTCCTCCTATCTCCCATAATAGAAATAGAAGTAGAAGTAGAAGTTAAATTCTTGATCCCATCATACCAGGTGACTGACATAACAATGTGATTCTTACTTTCAAATTAGAAAGAATGCACTGACACTAAGCACCGAAGAGATTTATTAATGGGGAAAGTATTACAACTTACTTAAAAGCAATATGACCCAGATGGCATTCACAATGGTTTTCAAAGTGAATTCCATAAAAAGGACCCGAAAATGAGTCATGCTGAGCTAACTCTCAATGTTAAAACCAACTTATCATATTGAGATGAAACTGAATCTTAAAAAAAAAAACCCAGCAAAAACAAAACCAAAAAAAAAAAAAAAAAAAAAAAAAACCCCAAAAAAACCAACAACTCAAGTTGAAAAAAAGATTAAATGAAAGCAAAGTCTATGATAAATTCCAAGACATCTCATGAATCAGATTCATGTTACGTGTAAGTTTAAGAAATTTTCCAACACAGGTCAGTATTCAGCACAAAAAGCCTGATATGAAAATGCCCCTCGCAATCAATACACCATGTAATTTAGCAGGTCTTCCTTCAAAGAACTCAAAATATCTATGCTGTTCCCACTTGATTGTTTTTCAAAGCAAACATACTTACAAAGCAAAGCTAACAAATCTTTTGACCTTTCCAAGACAATGCAAAATAGTGGACTCAGCTATACATCGCAGCATCAAAAAACATGTTAAAAATATATATACACATTATCTCAAATCAACATTGCACTTATTCACTGATACAGCCAGAATTTTCTCTACAATGCCTCAAACACATTTAACCTTGTTAAGACTAAAACCACTGTTACAACAATTCCGCTGGTGCCGCTCGCCCCCTCGGTCGAAATTCCCCATTTCCTGCTTTGGTCAAGTCTCCGACAGACCGACGACTTTCCTAGAAAGATAAAAATAGATGTCATTAGTCAGATCTTTCACAAAAATAAACACATCAATTTTTTTCCTTCACAAGAAGCCTACATTTTTATCCTCCCCCCCCCCCCCGAGGGCTGAGGGTTTCAGATCCTTCAAAGACGATAAAAGATGAGAACGTTAGGTTTCAGTTTCAGAGCTGACAGAAATAAGGATACTTTAAGAGATAGAAGATAAACAAAGACACAGAAATATCCAACCATAAACGTGCAAAACTTTGTTTTGGATTTGCACTATAACAATGTTATGCATTATGATTATTAACAAAAAATGAAATATAAAAAGACATTGCATGTTTTCATTGGGCAATTTTGAGCATAACACCTTGAATTGTAATTCATGGTAAAAGATGATGATTAAATTCTAAATGTACCTCCACTTGCTTGAAAGCTAGTTACAATTACAAGACCACTAGATCTGAGAAGCAAATGTCAATGTTTGTTTATTTTTTCACATCTGCCAGAATGCCTTATGGTAAATTGGCTCATTGGTCTTTATCAACGAGCAGATTCCACCAAGGCAACAGTAACTATTGTTTAGTTTGAGATAGAGTAATAGCGCTTGCATTTCTCATTATGCCACTCAAGATTAGGCATGGTGGAACGATCCTCTGCCTGTCTTCATTTCTTGTGATCCAGATCCTTGGAGCAGGGTCCCGTCACTGCTTAAGTGGTATGAAGGGATATGGATAACAAAACAAAACACATCTGCTAGAACACTAAATGAACCAGAACTGAAAATTATTTGACAATACAATCAGTTACAAGATATAAAATCATATAAATGTGGATCACAAAATACTTGTAGATATGGTAATGGCATCTTCCTCATGAACCTGAGCGGCTTTACAAGACCATAGCTCTGATTGTCAATGACGCTTCATGATATATTGATGATACATGCAGCCTGTAAGCATAGAAAAAATGATCCCAAATCATCCATCACCTCTAAGCTTTCCATCCATTCTGGATAGGATGAGTGTCTTGCCCAGGAGCACAAGATCACCACTGGTTGTGATCTCAAACTGGACTGCATAACTGAGAATTGAGCTCATTTTGTCATGTGAAAATTGTGATTATGATCAAGATTGCCTGACAACGCTCGTTGTGAAGTGTGTTTGCAACAGGATGACTGACGTCCAAAGTGTATCCACCAGGAACACACTCATACCAACCAGTGTGCAGGCTGGGCATGAACTGGTCATGTAGCGAGAGGAACTGCCTGGAACGTGCTCCAGAATGTAACTTAGCACGTAGGTCCAGGAGGTGAAACTATGATCTCCAACAGTAACCATCCTCCGTTAAAAACAATTTAATTGATAACAAAGGAGAATGACAAGATGGAGACACTTACACTTAATTTGTCATCATTACTGCTGATTATGTTAAGCACTGACAACGAGCTTGCTCTTTTCATACTGGAAGGAGAAAAAAAAAAGATGGGAGAATTGATCTCCTTCAATAATTTATCCTGTGAAGCATTCATTTTTACCAGCAATATCTTCATAGCAAACCAATGAGCAATACATTTTAATGGAGACTTTAAGAAAAAGCTTTTTGCACCAAAGTTATATCAGATCATGAAACAATGAAATCTAAAAAAACCCCATAAAAAACCCAAACCAAAAAACAAAACAACAGGTGTTAATGAGATACAACATTTAAACAAATTAACACTTTTACCACTATTTCAACAACCAACAACTGGCTTGTGCATCTGTGCACCAAAATAAATGTCAAAGGTACAGAAGTTACTGTTTAAATCATACACACGAAAAAAACATAACAAGCTATAAAAAAAAAAAGAAAAGAAAGAGAAAAAGAAAATGAAAAAGAAAATAAAAAAGGACGAGAGAAAGAAAAAAAACGGAAAAAAACCCCAAAAAACAAAACTCCTCAACCTTTCAGACAACATATGGTCAACTTTCAAAAGTATGAAAATGACTTAAAGCATGCTGAAATTAAATATTTAATCATATATTATAAATTGTACAAAACAAAAGAAACAATTTTTCTCCCCTTCCTTGAAAACAGAAATAAATAGGTGCATACAGCGGACAAAAATTGAATGACAAAAAGACCACCACGACAAACAAAACACACACAGGTGAACATATTGAAGCCAAACAGCTTCAAACAGCTTGCACTGACACAAATCTATTGCCACATCAGACCATTAAACTTTTCCCAAAGGTTCTTCTAAAAACATACAGCAGTATGCATAAACCCCAACTGACCACTGATGAGAGTACTCCCCTATTGGTGCTGTGTGGAGCAGCCATGAGACCAGTATTTACAGTAAGGGAAAGAAAGCCCAGGATGATTATTTTACTTGATTTGTTTTTATTCCTTCTGAATGCTGAGAGTTGTTTTAAAAGACTTCCATTATAAAAATTGTACCTACCCTACAATGCTGTCTCACAATGGTAATGATGCAGTTATTTTCTGCTGCATGAGCTACTTAATATGAGTTTGAGAAAGCGTAGTAACTCCAATCATGATATTTCAATGGCATATTACTACGGTGATTACTGACCATATGGTTTGCTTATCCTAAATGTGGCCTAGTTATTCCTAACTGAGTAATTGTCCTAAGAGTGCTCACTCTTTCTGTAGGCCCTGTCAAGAAAGGGTTAAAATAAAACTCATTTATTCTTCTCATCTTAATCTGTTTAGCTTCAACACGTTTGACAATACACTCAACAAAACCAACAACCATCCTGTTTTAATGAACCTTTTACAACAACTGTCATTTCATTACACACCACACAAACATTGGTTTTCAAAATGTCTGAGGAAATAGTAGTGTAGGGAACTGAACTAACTAGTACAGGATGAAAAATAGAAGGTTATTTGAAAGCAAATATTACAGGTTTGCAGCCTTAAGTGCAAAACAATAGAATTCACTGACTGAATATGATGTGATAATGTCTGTATGCTCACACACCAGTTCAGGGTTGGTGAGTAAGTGTGTGTGTGTGTGTGTGTGTGTGTGTGTGTGTGTGTGTGTGTGTGTGTGTGTGAGAGAGAGAGAGAGAGAGAG
>JBCIKM010203390.1:0-12749 GCA_039654465.1 Melibe viridis | reverse complement strand
TCATCATCATCATCATCATCATCATCATCATCATCATCATCATCATCATCATCATCATTATCATCATCATCATCATCTGTACCATCACATCTTCGTCACCACAATATAATATGGACTGAATTATTATATTTTAGTTTTACTCCTAAAAACCAAAGCTTGCCTGTAATAATGCTTTATTTTATTTTTAAAAAGTGTTTTGTGCATATCATACATTGTGGATTTTGGGATCACTTGTGTCCAGAAATCTGAAGGAAGTGGACCCACCTCTGAAGTGGTAGTGACCAAGGGTCGTGGAAGCCATGAAGATGAGGAGCAAACCAAGACATATCAGCCTCGCAGAATGCAACATCCTTGTCTGTAGATTCTAATACAATCACTTGAATTACACTGGATATTTTTAACACAAGACTAACATTGTATTCTTCAAGAGTGATACAAGTCGAAGTTCTCCAGAATCCATTGACATTAATAGGTGAAGATCATTGCAGTAAATTCAGACATTTTGCTTGTGATTTTGCAACTTCTACTCGTGAAAAGTGTGCGTGGAAGCCTCTTACGCCATTAATCATGTCAGAATGGTGGCCAATAACGAAAATATGTCCTCCTTCCTTCAATACGGGTGTGTATTTCAATTTTTATCAAGGGCGATAAAAGTTAAGGGATTACACACATTCATGGCAGTCAGGTAATGCCACAATCCAACGGACAGTGATAGCTGACCACAACTCTGTCGGTTCAATAATCTTGACATTGTAATCTGCTGTATAGGTGTGGAATCACATCCAAAAAGATAAGACGATCAAGGGAGATCACAATGATAAATAAGCGAAGGATGGGATTGAATCTCTCAGCAGGGATTTTCTATTGCTGGAGATAGGCATTTATTCCTCACTAAGCTGTGACTGCCCGCCAGTGTGCATTGGCTTTGAACTGCATAGAAAATAGTATCAGCAGTAATATTTCTTAGTTACACAAAACCCGAGGCAAAAACTACTTCAAAACTGTAAAATAATACAATTGTTTTTAGCAGTGCAAAATACCAATTGTAAAGAAATGTTTTTAATTAATAACAATGATCTTTTTATAAATATCATAAGGTCAATAGACCTAATTTCATGAAAAATCAGAGGATCCAGAACTAGACATTAAAACAATGAAAGAATGCGAATTGCATTTTTAACTAAATACCAAAAAGAAGAGGGGTTGGGAATTGGAGTAAACAACAACAATAACAACAACAATGATAATAACAACAAGAACAATAACAACAACATCAATAGCAACAAAACAAAATGAAACAAAAACAAAGAAATAGAAAATAAGGAACAAAATAAAAGAAAGAAATGCTGCCCTTTGTTCATGTCTGGTCATGTCACCCGTTTTAACGGGCAGCAACTTTGGGTTATGACAGGTAATTATGAAAATAAATGACACGACTTTATCTTTGTAATATTCACAATTATTAAAATACATGTCATTTTTTGTGCAAAACCGACTCCAGGCGCAAAAGATGGCGTTATCATTTATCGGACATGATTGGTAATAATTATGTCATAGTCAGAACAACTGCATAGGTGCTGGTAGCTATGCCCCACGCTAAGCATAGGTGAACCGGTTTGTGCGGATTAGATTTGAATTTTAACTAGACAGCGTCTTTGCAGCCAACTCTGCTTTCCAACTGCCAAATGTTCTCTAATGAGTGCAGTGTGCACATATGACCTCCGAGTTTACCGTCCATCTCTATCTGGAATAGTACCGCCACACATCAGAGGAGAAGTTAGATTCGTGGTGCAAAAACTTAGGCAGGATACTGCTCCAAGACATCCTCTCTAAGACCATGTCCAACCGAAGAAGAGATTTAAGTCCCATTACAGCTTTGTGACTGCCGACAGCCTGGACCTTTGAGTGACTTCTCACCACAGAGTGACACTATGGAGGGAATGGGACAATTCTCCTTATGATGACTCACTCCGATGAATCAAGTGAGGCACCACTTGCCAATGGGAGAGACCTCCCAAAAAAGGACTGGGTGACCCTAAAACCGGACAAGATCCAAGGTTGGAAGAACTGGAAAAAAAAACCAACAACATGCACTGGTGGAATCTTGCACCTATCAGTGAGTGCCCATGTCAGACATCCCGTCCAGACAAGGGAGCTCGTCATCCTCCGTGGTTGTTTATTGGGACCTACCTGTTCAGATAAAGGACCGGTGAAACAGTGCAGTCGCAGCAAAAGCCTGGATCCGGTGCTATGGGGACATGCTATGATGACCATCAATCTCCGATAGGACTAAATGCTCGATCCATTCTAATCAAGACCAGGGGGTCGCTTCTGGTCAGAACAAAAACAAAACAAAACAAAACAAAACAAAACAAAATAAAACGACCTGTTAGTTTCGCTGTTCATCGGACTCGAATTGGTACCCTTTCGGGTTGAGGAATGAAGACTATACCTCTATGCCTCCTGTGACAGCCGATCAGAAAAAGACCCGAGAAATGTTCGCATGTCATGGGAGTGGAAACCGACACCTTCATTTGAAAGACGAACGACCCCTGACCTCTCTGCCTCGTACCCCCAATAATTATTGACTGTATAGCAGTATATTGCTGCTGTTGTTAGTTGCTACTTGGTTTGATTTTACGGATTTTATCATTATTATTACTTTTTTTAGACTGGACAGCGGAACCAAGGACAGCCTATTAATATTTTTCTTGTTATCCGTCAAAATTATTTTCACGACCATTATGCTTGATTTTCGCATGAAGCCAGTCGGGGACTCTTAGGTCGGTGACTCCTGCCAGGAAAGTGACTCCTTGGCCTATGGCACTAAGTTGATGTCAAAACTCATATTATTTCGCACAATTTTCGGTGTGTAGGTGCTCAATCTTTGAAACCATCGGTTGAAATTTATTGCTCTCAACAGATGCATCATGTGTCTGGAGGTAATAAATCACCTGGCACTACACATCCTTACCGATATGTTGTCTTCATTTCTGTCTTTATCAAGTAAATTATGTCACTCTCTATTTGCTGTGTGTCGATATTCTGGCTTCCAACAGCCACCATTCTATTTTGTTGTCGACATTATAAAGAAAATAAAAAGAGAAAAGTCACCAACACCAGGAACAACAATTTTGTCTTTTCATTACCTTTTGAACTACAATGAACGAGACTTCAGTGTTACTAAGCTATCCGTCTTTGTCAGAAATCAATTTTAAACAGGAGTGTGCCTTTCTGTACTCTCATGGAGTGACTTTGTCGTCATTATTCTTATTATCATGTTTTCTAAAGACATTTTTTTGTTTAAAATCAGATGGTCTTGAGCGAATTGACGAAACTGTTGATAAATAAATCTGTTTTATCAATAGTTTATGATTTTTTTTTAATTTTTTTTTTTTAAAGCGAAACAATAATGAATCTAAGAACAGTAACTCTGATAGTATACAGTGGAAGTAGGCCAGTGTTGTTGTTACGTTCTGTCAACACATCTTGTTTGACTTGAAACATTGTTTTTTTCCCCATCAGTTATTCACAAAGTCAAAAGCCCAAGTTAAACATCCAATGAGATAGTGGATCTAGCATTTATTGTTGACATATATTTGGTTCTTCGACAATGGTCTGTGAGAAATGTAAGGTTTGGTCTTCTAAATTCTTAGGAAAATTTGAATCGTGAAACAAAAGGACTAACCTAAATGAAATAAGTCTACATCTATCTAAAGGGAATATGCTCAGAAAAACCAACCCATTGGTCGTAAAAAAAAATAGTTCAAAAGTAACAAGTTGGTGTCCTAGGGCCCTAAAAGCACCGATGAAAGCAAAAACACATCTTAGTTAATACATTATATCTGAAGTTTTCTTCTTTTGTGGAGGACTATTCTATTGTCTTTGTTTACCACCTCACCATAATTTATAGCTCCTTTGAATTCAAGAAGACTAAGGTCTTTTGTGGATGTAGGTACTTTCTAGTTAGATTTTGAAAAAGTCACCTAATTTCCTGACAATGAAATAGGAACTTCTGGTACTGACTATTCTATATAATTAGAGCACTTGGAAAATGACACTTGAACGGTAGTGGATGGCTCAATGGTCAAACTTGCTATCTTGCATCCAAGTGATGTGTGCCATGGCAGGCTCCAGGTTCAAGTTCCACTTCAGAAACTTCCAACCCTCCTGCTTTTGTCCTTTATGAAGGTACTAGGTATGAGTAGGTAAACCTAGACTTCTTTTTCTATGGCTGGGTCTCTGTCACTTTAAAGGACTTCACCTTCACTATTTTTTTAAATCCCCAATCTCCTGCAAGCATACTAATCAGGAAGTAAGCAAAAAAAAATGTTTATTTTCTCTGAAGTGGCTAGCCGCACATTAAGGATGGCTTGTTTTGGAGTCTACATGTCCTTACGTCAGGACTATCATCATTAAGCACGCAAGTCTGGCCATCATGAACGTAAAATAGGGCTAGCCTGATTGTGAAGCCGTCTTTAAGTGCAGTACTGAAGGATTGCCAGGAGTCTACACTTACTATAGGATAGCTAAATTTGTGGCCTTGTCATTTAACCAACAGCTAGCTTCTTCTTATTTTCTCAGTCTTATCTACTTCAGAGGGATTACAATGTATTTTTCAAAGGATAAGATATTTCTTTCCTATTTTTTTTCTTTGCCAAGGCAATTCCATTTTATCTATTTAATTGTGAAACAATTGAAGGAAGGACAGTAATGTGTTTGTCATTATATCTAAAGCCTTTTGTCTATTTTTTTTTTTTTTGTTCAGGTGAGAAAAAACTTGGGAAGGTTATTACACCTGACCCATGGAAAGATGGAGCAAGAAACACAACAGGTTAGTTTAAAAAACTAACTGATTTTAAGCTTTGAATTTACATTGCAACACTTGTCAAATGCATAGCTCTTTTTTCTTATTTCTTCTTCAGTTATATTGACTGACTCAGGGAGACTGAGTATAGCTTATTAACTGTTGAAATGTGGTAAGGTGGAAAACTTTCCCATGTCAGATTCGAAAAATTCTGGGACTATCTTTGAATCATTTTTCCCACAATCATTTTTCATTTTCTCTTGTACACTGGAAATGAAAGCAAATTTGTTGCAAGTTTTGGGGGGATTTTCTGTCCGCAACCATAGTCTGCTTAGTTAAGATAAATTATCCCCACTGTGTTTGAAGAGTGTGCATGAATGTTATATTTAATTGCTTTGTATTTCACATTTATTTTTCTATTTAACTAGATATGAAGAAAAAAAAATCTTTTAAAGCATTTATAAATATACATTGACAATATATCCCTCAAGGTGAGAATGTCATCACATCTGTATCAAATGATTTGCTTTCCAATCAATACTGTTGTGAGGAAAACAAAAAAGACATGATTTTTAAAAAAATCTAATATTTTTGCAGAGGGTGGAGGACGCAAAGTTGGAGAAAACAAAGCTCTTTCAAGTAAAAAGAACAGGTAAAGTAATTCACCTAACTGTTGCAGTATGTTCTTTTAAGTAATTGAGATTTTCATTCATTAAGAGAGGATTTTTTGTTTGTTTTGTTCACCAAATAGTTTTGAATGCAAAGCTGCAAAGGTGTAGAAATGTGAATGGCTGTATATCTACTTTTCTTCAATAAGCTGTGTTGTTCAATCATTATTCTCTATGACAGATTAAATTTTGCTTTTGCATTCTTGATTGCCTTTCAACTGCAAGGAAAGTTTTGTTACAATATTAGATGTAAGCTTTCTTCAACCAAATGATAAGACCAGGAATAACTGTGATGTGTTTTGATTTAGCCGGGTTGCTTTTCAACTACCGTTGGGCACTTTGGTGTTATTTTACTCTGTCCTTATCATTGTATCTTTAAAGCGCTCAAATAGTGAACTTTGAAATGTGGTTTGAAAAAATATATGCCATGAGAGTCTGTACTTGAACTTCAAGATCGATTAAAATTTCTTGCTAAATTAATTAAACAATGTGCTAGTAGTAAAATATATTATCAATGCTACTGTCATAGTTTTTAATTTTTTGAAAATCTTTACAGATTCAACCCTTACCAGTCAAGTTTTGACAAATGCAGAATATGCCGCTCAACTGTTCATCAACCAGGGTCTCACTATTGCCAGGGTAAGGATTACAGTGTTTAGAAAAGTGACTTTCTTCCTATCTGGGCCTGGATTCCTTCTCAGATCCTCAGATTTATACAGAGCTTTGATCAGGTAGCTGTACTGCTGCTAGTTAGAGCTCACCATTTTATTTGATCTATTTTCTGTGGTGGTCTTCAAAGAAGCTACAGCCAAATTAATTTTGATGGGAAAGCCTGGCATTTCAATTTCAATATAAAACTTAATATGAGCGTTTCATAAGTAAGTTATGACTTTGCAAGAACTTTCCTCCCGAGTAATACCTTACTGATGTCCCAGTAGCTCAGTTGGAAAGGTGTTCAACTCACATGTCGAAGGGTTTGGGTTCGACTTGCATGCCGAAGGGTTTGAACCCTCACTGGGGCTATCAGATTTTCCATGGGTGATTCCTGTTGGCATCGAATCTCAATGAATAATCTATTCCCTTTACGGATGCTTAGGCCCCAACACTTTGTTTTCACAGGTGGATAAGTCAATTTTTTTCATAAGACCTTACCTAGCCAAGCCTTTTATTTGTTTGTAATGGAATTGTTATTTATTGGAATTCGTATCAGGTAAACAAATGTTGCTTTTTGGGGGGCAAAGTCTATCTGTACTACAGGATGGATGGGCAACCAGGGCTATCCGTACTTGAGGGTGGGTACTCTGAGAAAAGAAAACTTGAGAACACAAAGGAGTTGTAAGGGAGAGGAGTGGTGGTAGCATAAGGTACAGAACTCCTTTCCTTGACTGAAGAGATTACAAAGTGTGAATAGCCCAAGACAGGCCTATGGCTTTTTCTTCCCTCCCAATGATTAGTCACTTCATTTTTTATTTAAAAAAAAATATTCCTGTATAAAGTAGAAGGTATAGTAGAAATGGAATTCTTTCACTTTGAATTTTTTCAAGGGGATTTTAAAACTAATTTTTTTCTGACAATAAGATGCAAGTCAGTCTTGATCCGCAGTAAAACTTTTTGCGTAGGTGGTAGATATGGCTTTTGGTCAAATTTTCAAAGGATATGGGGAAATTAAATTAAACCTAACATTTTTTTCCCTGAATGAATTTCTGCATTTGATGTCACTGTATAAGGGGATTAGTGGCTGTGAGGTAAGGTACTGGCCTTCAACACAGAGGTTGTGGGTTCAAAACCCACAAATTTTGGAAAATATCCATGGCGTTTTCTGGTTGGTCACCTCTCGATCTCAACCCAAAGGCCTGGGATTTAAGTCCCATGAACAGCATGTAATCATTTTTTTATGATTGGAAGCGACTGCCTGATCCTAATTAAGAGGGATCAAGCCCCTAGTTCTATTTGAGATAGACCATAACCTTGTATTTTGCACTAGTACAATAATCTGTGACAGTTGCAGAGCCACTTTCTAGGCAAAATTCCAAACTCATTTAAGACTTTAAGATCAGAGTTCTTTCTTTTTATACTTTTTGTACTTGTACACTTCTAGATTAACCATGTTTTGAAGGAATTGGGGAAATTTTATCATCATCGCTCTAATGTTTATTTTGATTCATTCTTCTCACAGGTTGTGCCTATAAAAAGGGTAAGCTGTTTTGGTTTTCATATCATCATATATGTTTGCTTCCATAGTACTGATTATATATGTTCTTATTTACACTTGTCTTGACTGCTTAACCAGTTGTAAATTTCTGAAAGAAAGCTTGCTCAAAGTTGTGGCAGAGAAATGATAGGACTTTCAATTTTCTGTGCCTGCTCATTGATGTTTTCACCATCTGAAAAAAACATGCGTTCATTTAACATAGAAGCTATATTGTTTGACATTTTAATTTTACATTCTCTTGTGTAATATATACCAAGAGCATAAGAGCAAGGATAAAGTATTTTAATTTCAGTTGAGCAGCCTTTTTAATTTAACACCTAGTGTTTTTGGTTCATAATTTCCTTGAGGATAGATATTGTCATTATCATTATGAAAATTTAAGCAGAATATGAATAAAACAAGGGGTGACCAGGAAAACTGTCTTGCCTGTTGCAAATTAAATGATTGTGCTGGTTTTTTTCTCCTAGATCCGTTATGTCTTTCATTTTTAAATATGGTAATACTATCAATTTGTTTTATAAAATCCACTTTTCAGAAGAAAAAAAATAAAAAATTTATCTCTCAGCAAAATATCCAACTCTCATCAAAACTTTTAGAATTTGTAAGAACTCTTAATCTTGCTTTAAAGTAGTTTTAAGCCTGTGCAATTTCCTTTCCATTAGTTCTCACATATGATTTATATTGTGCTTAAATGTTTTTTAATCTGCAGGTATCTGTGCAATGTGCGGGAAGAAAATAATCCAGACATCCAATTACAGACAGAGCTCCACGTAGACATAAGACCATCTGTAGAATCTGTGTTCAAATGTTATCTATCATATTGAATAAAAAGACTTTGTGCTGGGCCTATGTTGTGATGAAACTAGCTGGACATGGATTTTTTAATTCTGTTTTTTTCTTTTTTTTTTTTTGGCTGGCAAATACAGTTATTGAAATGAGCTTTTACATGTAATGATTTAGAGATGAAAATATAGCACAGGACTTTGCAGGTTCAATTTCTACCATCATTTATGCTTAGATGGTTCTCTTCAGGAGCAAATGATAACTGTAGCATCTCATAGAATTAGAGATGAAGCCCAACTGTGATTGGAAAATTGAGTCACTAGGTTATCTTGAACATAAAGCAGCCAAAAAAACTCAAACATGATGGATTAAACTGACAGCCCTATTCTTGTTTCTCTTTTTTGAGTGTGAGCTTGAAATGAGGAGTTTTAGTTTCAAATTTGGGCAAGAATCCTAAAATTATCTGGGAAGAAATTAGCCTATTTGTTATATTTTTTACTAAGAAGAGGCAGCAAACTCATAAAGTAATCTTCATATTGGTGGCTTTCAGGTTTAAGTCACAGCAAATGCTTAAAAAGGCATTGCATTAATTTTTTTGGCAAACTATGTACAGGTTTACATAAGTACGGATAATGTGCAAGTTATCATACTTGAAATGTGGCACATATATTATATTCAAAAGTTCAGGCTTATTCATTATGAAAAGAAGGCATCTCTAATTTGTACATTTCTGTTATTCACTTGTGTAATGCTTCTTGGGTTTTAGGCTTAATTACTTCTTGTTTTCCTTTTTCCTGCTATCTTTGGAAAAGAAATCGGCAAGTTCATGCCATGCTCAATCAAATTTTATTACACATTCACCCATAATAGATAAAAACTTTCAAATGTTAGTGGGAATGCTATATGTAAAGATAAAATGTTTTTTCTTTATAAGGCACTAACTGTTAAAATGTGTTATTCATTCTTATTCTTATATTAGTAAAAGCTTATTTTTAATTGACTGTTCTAAACAAAGAAGTAATGGCGGGGAGCAAAGTGTCTTGTCCTCCACTCGACACAGTATTCATACAATTACTATTTTCACAATCTTTGTTCTGAACAAAGTAACCTCAATTGTGTCATGACACTTATATATCTTGGGACTACTATTTTTGTTGATTAGATTAGAAGCAAATATTCCAGGAAAAGATTACTAGAAGTGAATACATCTAGCTATAAACTGTAAAGGAAAGAGTGCCATTTTTATGGACAATTTTCCATGTTTACCATGAAGTAAGTTGTCCAGAAGAACTTGTTTATGATTTAAAATGAAGATTTCATTTTGGTACTCAATACTGTTGCAGTAGGAAATGTTTTGAGAAGTCAAATTCAACAAGTCATAATTAGCTTTAATCATTTTATCCTACTTTCCTCACCGTGCTCAGACTGGGTACCACTCCAGAACGATGAGAGTTACTTTTTATTCTGCTCTTTATTTTAAAATGTTTGTAAAGTGTAAATAGTTAAGTGTGTGGTTGATGATTTGATTTTATTCTCTTTTGTAAATGGACATTCTTTACTTTTATTTTTACTACAAAACTCAAGCTTGGACTGAGCAGATATGCTATCAATATGTTTGGGGTTTTGGGAAAGTTGATCATGATCTGTTAAATTGGCAGAGCACATTGTTGAATGGTGAAAGAGCTGCTCATTGTTAATGAGGTGATGTAAGCCAATTATGACTTCTCTGACTGTGGGCCCATAGTTAGAATGAGAGTCTTTGTTACGTTTTTTACTTCTGTGTCTTCTCTGCTTTTTCCTCTCTTCTTTTATGTCCAATTTTTGTTGTCTTATGTGTGTTTCGGTGGTCATCTCCTATTTCAATTTTTTTGGTACATAACTCTATGGTCTCAGATTAGACGACAAAGTACTTTAGAACACAAAGGGCTTTTTAAGATCTTGGGTCTTCATACTGCTATGGATGGTGACCATTGTTAAGTCTTTGGGATAGATGATTTTTTATCTTATTGTAAATAATATTTCTTTGAAGTGTTGTGTGTTTTGAGAGCTTATCAATATCATTCGTTGTGTTCTCCTAAAAGTGTTTCTGTCATTTTCCTTTTTTTTTTTCATAACCATTGTGTGTCTTGGTCCCTTAAAACCATCAATTAACACACAATCAAACTCAAGTTCCTGGACTACATAGTTATATTGCAGTAAATTTTTAAATCTATTCTGCACTATTTTAATTTGGCTCATTGTAATGAAAAAAATTGCTGTATGATAACATTGAAATGAGATATTCAAAATGATTCTGTTGTTTGATGAAATGTATTTTATCTTCTTTGTGTTCATTATGTCTTGTACATGATTGATGGGCTTTTTTACCGGGTCCCACTTCTGTTTCTCGTCTTTTAGCTCATAATAAAACTACATAATATAGTCTTACTTAGCTGAGCACTTTTTCAATTGCTTCCTCTTCACGAACAAACAATACTCATAAATTGTGCCCTGTTTGTTCATTCTAAGTCCTTCCTGTTGTGCCATCTAATCTCTGTGGTTACCTCTCATGCTTTGTGTTACATTACCACTGGGTCACTTGCTACTCAGAAGGTGGTAGAACTTTGAGATAATCCCCCCTAGTTGTTTCATCTTTCTTTCTTTCTTATATAATTGGCAAACAGACCAATGCAGCCCCACCAGCACCAATACTGCACCAGCCAGCCTGTCAGTGGTTAAAGGTTGATCGCAAATTATCCGCTTTTTATATTTTCAAAGCATATAAAAACTAACCTCACAGTTAGGAAACATAACAATCTAGCACACTTACGGGCGGTTGGTGGGTGTCCCTGGTGGGCACTTCTACTTCTGTTTCTTAAAAATTACACTGAATTTATTACCTTACTTTGTCCCCTTTTCTGTGATGTCCTGTTTCTTATCTTTTACACTGAATTTATGGTCTTACTTTTTCCCCTTTTCTGTGATGTCCCGTTTTGTTGTCTTGTTGGCAACTCAATGGCCATCCTTTTGGTACATAAGTCCAAGTCACAAGTTAACATTCCCTGTGGGGACCCCGGGAATATAAAAGGTCCCCTGTGAGCCGGCAGGAGGTGACAGTCCTCCAACGGCTGCGGGTGGTTGGTGGGAGTCCCTGGTGGGCTCTTCTACTTCTGTTTCTTGTCCTTTACACTGAAGCTATCGTCTTACTTTTTCCCCTTTTCTGTGATGTTCTGTATTTTGTTGTCTTGTGTGCAACTCAATGCTCATCCCTTATTTCATGCCTTTTGGTACATATGACTGCAGGATCACAAGTTAAATGTACTTTGTACACAAAGGGGGTTTAAAGATCTTGGGTCTTCTTGTACCATAATGCTGTTATATGTGATGGCCATTGCTTATTTTTGTAAGGAGGGATGGTATTTTTTGTCATTGTAAATCATCTCTCGGTGGTGTTGGGATGTGTTTTGAGAGATATTTATTTTTTTAGTGTAAATCATCTCTCTGCTGTTTGTGGTTTAACTAATTCTTTCATCTTACTTTCCTTGTGTGTCGTCGGGCCCTAAAACCTCCAATAAACAAACAAACAAACAAGTTAACATACTGAGTACTTTTGTACACCAATGGAGTTTAAAAATCCTGGGTCTTCCTGTACTATTATGCTGCTATGGGTGATGGCCATTGCTTACTTTTGTAAAGAGAGATGATATTTACATTGTTAGTCATCTCTCTTGCAGTGTTGATATGCGTTTTGAGTGATGATGTGTATTTATTTTTTGTGTAAATCATCTCTCTGCTGTTGGTGGT
Organism: Melibe viridis; assembly: GCA_039654465.1. Lineage (NCBI taxonomy): Eukaryota > Metazoa > Mollusca > Gastropoda > Nudibranchia > Dendronotidae > Melibe > Melibe viridis. The sequence continues at coordinate 496 of JBCIKM010203390.1, read as the reverse complement.
TCAATTTGTTTCCTCTTTGAACCAATTTTGTCATCTTTCCTTCCTCTATGACCCTCTTGTGTTGTTGGGCCCTAAAACAAGCAATAAACAAAGAAACAAATCTAGCAACTTTAAAGAGATAATGAATTCTTTAATAAAAATGATAATAGCCATACCAGATGGGCTTATAAAAGAGACCAAGATGGGTTTGGATGGCGGTATGGTTTGATTCGTTTTGATAGTGTGAACCACATTGGTAGTGAGAAAACTCTTAAAATGTGATACAAATAATAATACTAATCCTCCAGTTTTTAGCCTTGGCCTTTGGTGTTTGTTGCTTCCAACTTTTCACATCATGAAAACATTCAAGCAAAAGTGAATTTACAAAGCTTGGAGGGTCTATTGACAGGTTAAACTCGGGAATTTTCTTTGAATAGCACATAGTATAGACACAGTGCCGAGGTGAGTCAAAGCCATAGAGAGAAAGGAAAAAAACAGGAAGACGTCGGAGGAGGGA
>JBCIKM010203279.1:0-12750 GCA_039654465.1 Melibe viridis | reverse complement strand
TTTGTCTAAGGATGGCATTATCTTATTTAACACATGTGTTTTCATAATTTTCTCTAGACATTTCATTGGTATTGAAGAGAGGGCAACAGAGCGGTAGTCATTTAGTTGGTGTGGAGTTTTTGTTTTGGGGACAGGTATAATGAAGCCTCGCCCTGTGACTTGGGAGTCAAACGCCTTTTGAACAAAGCTATTGGGCCATAGTGCGATTAGTAAAAAAATAAAATGCCTCACCCAAAGGCTCTGGGGTCTCTCAAAGAAAATGTACCCCCCCCCCCCTTCTCCCTCCCTGTCCTCCCCCCACCCCTGCTCTCCCCAATCCTTATTAACACCCAAATGTTTATTAATTTTGCACTGGTTTTTTTAGTGTGTGTTGTTTTTGTTTTATTTTTTTGTTTGTTTGTTTTTGTGGGGTTTTTTTGTTTTTTGTTTGTTTGTTTTTTTTGGGGTTTTTTTTTGGGGGGGGGGGTTGTTGGGTTGTTTTTTTGTTTTGTTTTTTTTGTGGGGGGGGGGGGGTTGTTTTGTTTTTTGGCGGGGGAGAGGGGTTGCATGTATTCTATAGGATATTGATGATTTTCTTAATACAACTAGTAGCTCCTGTTACTGTGATGCTCTTTTGTTTCTAAATGAAAAGCAGACGAAGTGGTTTAAAACAGTTAACAAATTCATTGCCCACAACTCGATTTATAGTTCTGGAATGAATCCCTCCCCCCTCTCCTTTTTTATTTGAGACCCCAGAGCACTTGTAGATCAGATAGTGTAACTGAGGACAAATGAAAAGAACGGCCACCCTCTCTTCTTCACAGAGGCTGTTTCAGCTCAATTCAAGGCAGACCCAGAGACAGAACGTGCCGGCATCAACAAGTGGGTGTCGGAACAGACGCAGGACAAGATCAAAGACTTGCTGGCACCAGGCACAGTCGATGGGGACACCAGGATGATTCTGGTCAACGCCATTTACTTCAAAGGTCAGCAGGGGATGGGAAAGTTGAAAAAAAACCTCCAAAAGACCCTTTGACAAACATTCCTTGGCCCCATGGGTATCCCTTACTATCTCAAACCCATTCCTCTTATTTCCTTGTCTTGTTTCTTTTTTCTCATCATGATACATTGCGCTGCCAGATTAAGTTTAAAGAATGCCCAGTGGACTGCGATTCATCTCTTGAAAGATTCATTGAGAATAATATCTGTCAGGTTTTACTTTTTGAGTTTCTTGTAACAATCATCGATGGCTTGGTCGTGCATTTGGTAAGTCATTAGACTCCCGTGGGTTCAGTTCCTGCCGGCGCCAACTTCCTTACCACCCTGGGATTCTGCACTACGGCTGTTGCCTAGGTTGTCCCAGCTTTCCCTTGGGATAGTAAATAAAGGGATTTTTATCTTTTTCTTTGTCTTATTAAAAAAAAAGTTTTTCTTTCAAAACGCTTTGTAAGGTACAAAGGAAAGATACAGCAACTGAATATTGTTTCAAATTGATACTACAAACTTTTATTTGGTGATAACCACTGCTTTTGTTCCATCTTCGCATTCTCAAATAATGTTTTGTTTTTAACTCTGTTTCTTATGATCAGGGAAATGGAGCAAACCTTTTGAGCCCCAAGCAACCAGACCTTGCCTATTCAAGGTGTCCAAAACTGTTTCCAAATATGCCCAGATGATGTTTATGGACGATTCATTCAAATTCTGGATGGATGACGGAACAGAGGGCTTCTCAGCACTGGAAATTCCGTACAAAGGGGAGCAACTCAGAATGGTTATCTTGTTGCCAAAAGATGATTTTGGGCTGGCTGTAAGTAGTTTCAGCAGGGTTAAATAGAATGTCTCATTTATTTCATTGCAAAGTGCCATGCGAATGGAGTATGACTGCTTTTTAAAAAGTTCTTTGAGATTAAAAATAAAGTGTAATTAAGAATTAGAGCTGGGCTTCAATCAAGATCCAGATTTAGATAACTCATTGTTTCTGCTGACTAAAATACCCATTACATTAGTTGACCTGCTTACTAAATAATTATTTTTACCACATTTTATACCAATGGTGTGTGTACTGAATGGTGTGTGTGCTGAATGGTGTGTGTACTGAATGGTGTGTGTACTGAATGGTGTGTGTATTGAATGGTGTGTGTACTGAATGGTGTGTGTACTGAATGGTGTGTGTGCTGAATGGTGTGTGTACTTAATGGTGTGTGTACTGAATCAAAAACAAAATAAAACAAGATATCCCACATTGTTACTGATGCCCTGTGGTAAATCGGCTTTTTGCTCTTTCTCAATGAGCAGATACCACCTAAGGCAACAACAACTATTGTTTTGTTTAAGATCGTGCAATACCTAGTGCCAATGAGCATTATTGAAATGGATGCTGGCGCTCTATAAATTCAAATGTTATGTTATCTTATTGTGTTATGTTACCCCTTGTATATTGCTCAATACACTACGCAAGATTAGGCACGGTGAACTGAACATCTGCCTGACTTCATTTCTTGTGATCCAAAGTTTTTCCCAGCTCCTTGGAGCAAGGTCCTGACACTGCTTAGGCGGTATGAAGGGCTATGGATAACAAAACAAAACAAGATGTCACACATTTGTACTGTGTTTTGGTTCATAGTGCTTCAGACTTCCATGCTGAAGGGAGTCATTTTGAGTCCTACAGTACTTACTGTACCTCCCTCTGTCCGTGATGCTGCACTCTGGTTTACAACTTGGTGGCTCAGCTGACTCCCATTCCGTAATGCGTGGGTTCAGGTCCTGGTGGTGCCATTGTGCCAAACACACGGCTCCGCTGTGCTTCCTTTGGAGTCTGGGTGGCCTCGAGCAACCAGACCTTGCCTATTGGGACAGAGCCAAAGCTCCAAAAACTTTTTTTTCATGTCGGGTTAAGAAATAGCATTTTATTTTATTTACTAATTTTTTTTTTTGGTTTCTTACATTTTTCCCTGTGATTTTTTAGAAAAATGTCTTTTATTTGATAAGGTAAATAGAATGTTTATTTCGTATATCAGGAATTGGAGAAAAAGTTGACAATGGAAAGATTGAACTTCATATTGTCACGGCTACAAGAGGGGGAGGTAGAACTTTCTCTTCCAAGGTTTGAGGTAAGAGTGAATTTTTAATCTATGTAGCTGCCTAAAGAAATAAATTTATTCTCTTAAATAAGGCTTTTAAAATGTAACAGGATTTTTGGGGTTTTTTTTTTCTATGAACAAATTATAATAAAACTTTTCAGTGACACCACAGATCATGTTGTTTTTTGTTCAGGATGGAGCCATTCTCAGCCTCTAGGGAGTTTAGACTGAACACTCTGTGCTTTTGGAGATGGGCGCCAAAACTTTGAGATCATGTGTGCATGCTGTACAAGTTGAACAATCCTAAGTAGTTGGAAATCAAAAAGAAAAAGCTGCAACAATTGAAAATTAATTCTTGCAAAGTCGTGTTTATCTACAAACTCAAATTCTCTATCTTAGTATTTTAGTTTCTGATAAAGTCAACAACTTGTGCGTGAAACTCACTTGGAGTCAACGGGATGGGACAGAATGGGGTTGTAAAATTCTTGCAAAAGAGGAATAAAATCAAAAGTAAGGGAATGTTTCGCTCGCCTCCCTTCATTTTCAAACACGCAACGTAATGCAAAAGGAAGCGAGACTACTCAAACACCTCTTGGCCACTTGACGTACCACAACGATGTGACTATACTGGATGTTGGGAAGAGACCAGAGGGAGGTGGGGAAATCATGGAACAGGGATGCATGAGGCAAGCAAGTTCCACCTCCCCATCAACAACACAAGGCCTATGACCATTTTGACATGTTTGTTCAGCTTCACCGCCTGCCAGATATTGCCTCTCAAGTCATGTCCGTGTGAAGTTTCTTCCCGACACATCAGCCCTGTCTAACAGGGCATCTCACATGTACTACTATGATTATTAGCCTAACATTAGCCGTATAATAGCCAGGTGACTGCTCACATCCTCTCTATGTCCGAGGAAAATTACAATGAACACAAAACACACCCACACACAAATAAATTTTAAAAAACAAAAACAAAAACAAACAAAAAAAAGCACCCTTAAAAGCAACAAGGGCCATAATGTATTGTGATCCTACTACATATTTTTCATTCAAGGGTTCACATACTTGAACGTTGATTAAGTCAACCTTGTTGGCTCCTCCATGACTGTCTTATGATGTGGGGCCCTAAAACCTCCAATAAATGAACAAAATCAACCTTGTTTAAAATCAACACCTTTTCTCTGTTCTGAGGTGTTGACTGCATCTGGATTCTACTATTTATATCCTCGGTCTTTCAGAAAATCTATTCTTTATTGTAACAAACAGGGGGGAAAAGGTGCCCACAAAAATTATTTTTAAATCCCCTAGTTCTCTCTGAGTGTGGGATTTATAAGTATTAGTCTATTTCTATCGTAAACATTAAGCAAAACTGTATCCTTATCATTTTGTAATTGACATTGAAAGCCTTTTACTCCAATAAAATGAACTAAGACGTAGATTGAACAATTTTTCTTGTTTTTATCTTTTTCCTGGTTTATCAGCTCACCTGCAGTTACCCGATGAAAGCTCCTCTGTCCCAGATGGGAATGGCGACTGCGTTTGATGCCGCACGAGCTGACTTTAGCACAATGACGGGACAGCAAGACCTCTTTGTCTCTGACGTCGTTCACAAAGCTTTTATCAAGGTCAATGAGGAGGGGTCAGAGGCCGCTGCTGCTACTGCTGTCATGATGACACTTTGCTGTGCTCTTGTTGAAATTCCTAAACCAAAGTTTATAGTGGACCACCCATTCTTGTTTATCATCCAAGATAAAAGAGTTCCAAACTCCATTTTATTCTTAGGCCATGTCTATGATCCCTCCTCCAATTAGTGCTAGGCGGGTACCCAGGTAGTACTCTCAGGTACCCAGGTACTGCTAAAACAATTTTAATTACATCATTTTATTGATTTATATCATATTTTATTGTGATTCTATTGATTTCCTTGCTGATTCTTACATATTTTTTCAAAATAAAAGTTGGTGATTTTTTACTAAAAGAAAAAAAAATCATTATTCTAAACTGAAGTTCTGAGAAAACTATGCTTTAATTTTTTTTTATTTGCCCAAAAGTAGTGGAAAACCTTGCATCTGTCTCCAAGGCCGGGTACCAGGGTAATTGGAACCTGCTACCCAGGTACTACCCGGGTACGGAATCTCCTGGGTAGGAACAGCACTACTTCTTAATTCTGTCTGAGAATAGTTCATGTAATTGTCCTGGTGGAGAATCAGGATCTAAGGTGAAAGCAATAGTTCATGTAATTGTCCTGGTGGAGAATCAGGATCTAAGGTGAAAGCAATAGTTCATGTAATTGTCCTGGTGGAGAATCAGGATCTAAGGTGAAAGCAATGGTTCATGTAATTGTTCAAGAGAATCAGGATCTAAGGTGAAAGCAATGGTTCATGTAATTGTTCAAGAGAATCAGGATCTAAGGTGAAAGCAATGAGTCCCATATTTTAAGATATATAGGAGAAAAGTTGTTGTATTTCATGAATGATTTTGAAATTGATGTACATATGTTGATGTTCTATGAATGTAGTTGTTGTGGTGAATAACAACTAGCCTTGCTGTTACTATGCTTTGTGTCAATATATACACAGAGATCCATAGTAGTTGTGATACACAAAAAGTATTGCACTATCACACATTCTGAGGCAACACCTTCTATACTCTGAGCAAGTTACAACATTCTCAATGTACGGGTAACTCTTGACTTCAGACGATCCAGGCATGCTGACAACCAACTATTGAATAATTACTAATGCAAAGAAAACTAACTCCATAACAGTAATAATATTCATAATTTTATATAGAATACACTCATTCTAGAGTGAAGGCAGTGTCCACATGACCAGCTCTACGCAGTCTTCCACAAATGTGACACATAGCTTTCTGGTGTAGACTTGCATTAACCGTATAAACTTAACTTGCGGGGTTTTTTTATTTGAATAAAAAAAATTCTTGCTGTATTCTCTTTTTGGATGTAATGAAAATCTTTGTTTTATTTTATAGTGACCTTGTATTTGTTTCATTTACTAAGTGCACTTCACAAGGCTGCCTTATGCGTGCCGTGAATATCAACTTAATTTGGCTGCAAATGGAAAAACCTCTGTTGTAATGGTATACATTGTAAAGAATTGTTGTGATCTTTTTCACCCACGTCATTTCTCAACTGTGGAATATGATGAAAGGTGCAACACTGATGTTTTTATTGTTAGAATAAATCATTTTTTGTCACATCTCTATTATTTATAACACAAAAAGACATCTTTATTGTTTAATATTGTTCGATGATATATTTTTGTCATTGTAAATCATTTCCCTGTGGTGTTGATATTTTTTTAGAGAGGATATGTATTCTTTTACTATAAATCATCTCCCTGCTGTTTGCCATTTGACCGGTTCTCTCTTTTAACTTATCTATCATCTCGCTTTCTTCTGGGCTGCTCTATGACCCTCGTGTGTTGTGAGACCCCAAAACCACCAATAACCAAACAAGCATACAAACAAGACATTGTTACGGTCAATTTTCCTGGCATACATAATGTATCAAAGACATGAAATCTTGAAGAAATATTGTGATGTTTTTTCCTCTCTTACTGGTATCTAATATTTGATTTGGAAAAGATCAGCTAGCCATCTGCATAGCCTTAAGCGTCTGTTTATATATTTCATATATCTTGATATATTGATAACTCATATAGAGTGAGGTAAAGATTATATATTCCATATTTATCAATTTAAATATATTTCTAATAAAAATGATTTCCCCCTGATCTTCAAAGTTTGTAGTTCATTCTTGGATCATAAATCATTCACCCCTCCATCATGCCTGCTGGGGTCCCATAAACCACCAATAAACAAACAAACATGTCCCTGGTGGGCCCTTGCACCACCAATAAACAAACATGTCCCTGGTGGGCCCTTACAGCACCAATGAACAAACATGTCCCTGATGGGCCCTTACACCACCATTACACAAACAAACATGTCCCTGGTGGGCCCTTACACCACCAACAAACATGTCACTGGTGGTCCCCTTACACCACCAAACAAACAAACATGTCCCTGATGGGCCCTTACACCATCAATAAACAAACAAACATGTCCCTGGTGGGCCCTTACACCACCAAACAAACAAACATGTCCCTGATGGGCCCTTACACCACCAACAAACATGTCCCTGGTGGGCCCTTACACCACCAATAAACAAACATGTCCCTGATGGGCCCTTACACCACCAACAAACATGTCCCTGGTGGGCCCTTACACCACCAATACACAAACATGTCCCTGGTGGGCCCCTTACACCACCAATGAACAAACAGACATGGCCCTCGTTTGTTTGTTTATTGATGGTTTAAGGGCCCTACAACATACGAGGGTCATAGGAGCCCCAGGGAAAGTCAGATGATAGAATTACTTCAAAGAGGGAACAGATCAAACTACAAACAGAAGAGATGATTTACACTAAAAAAAATAAATATTATCTCTCAAAATGCATATCAACACCAGAGAGAGATGATTTATAATGAAATAAAATATCATCTCTCATTACAAAATCAAGCAATGGCCATCACTATAACAGTATAATGGTGTGTACAAAAGTAGCTACTCAGTAAGTTTAAGAAGTTAATTGGTGGTTTTAGCGCCCCACAACACACAAAGGTCATAGAGGAGCCCAAAGGAAAGTAAAATGATAGAATTATGTAGTTCGAAGAGAGAACAGCATAAATTTAAATCATCTCTCTGCTGTTTGTGGTTAATTCCAGGGACACCCACCAACTGCCTGCCAAAAGGCATGAAATAATGGATAACCACTGCTTTGCAAACAAGACCACAAAAACAGGACATCACAGAAAAAGTCTAAAAGATGAGAAACACAAGCAGAAGTAGAAGTGCCCACGTGGGAGAGAGAGGAGAGAGAGAGAGAGAGAGAGAATTGATAAGTAGAATTAGAGACGGACAAGATTAGAAGAGAGATGGGGATGCATGCTGTACGTAACAGAGAGTGAGTGTGAGTGAGTGTGTGTATGCTTGGAGGACACACTAAAGTAAAGTCTTTTTTTGTGTGCGATTGCACATGTATGAATAAAAAAACGCATTAAAGAATGATCACTGCATAGTTGCATCAATACCCGTGTGTAGTGATGTTTCTTGATTAGTAAGTGGGGTTGACACCTTCATTCAGCCATTTCCCCCACTGGCAACAGCGATCAAGTGCTTTCATTGGTCGGTGAACTGTTTGCTAAGGACAAAAAGAATTTTTTTTTTGGCTGAGAGTATGAGGCAAGGCTGGTCAGAGACAAGCTATCAAAGGCTAGAACTTTTGTATCAAGCGTCAGTTTCTACCACTGTCTAGCACTAAATTGATGTCGTTATTCCGAGGTTTTACTTAAATGTATGTGGGCTTCATTAGTAATGTTATATAGTAAATAAAAAAAAAATGGGACCAAGGGTCAATGTTGCTATCTGGTGGTTGTCATCATTCAGAGTTGTCGCTATAGAGAGGTTCAACTGTATTTGAACTGCTGTTGTATCTCCAGGCATCATGAGATCAAAAGGCTGTTGGAATGGATTCAGTACCCATACCATGAGCGAGAATAAAAAAAACCCAAAAATGTGTGTAATTTATAAATACTTTAATAATACAACAATTTTTTTTTCTCAGAAAATAAACTGGAACATCAAGAACATTTAAAATGGAGAAATGAGTTCATCATCAGGCTTCCTCAAACCACCATTCAGGGACCGTCTCAACACACACACACCACACACACGCACACACACACGTACACACACACAAATATAAATCAGACAGTCACATGCACAGAACACAGGGACTTGAAGAAAAAATAATTACATTTATGAATAAATGAACAGCGATAAGAACTTTGAAAACATAAAAAAATAATTCTAATTAAATGATGTCCTAGTTCTAAATGGTGACACGATGTGATTCCATTCTTTTGTAAATATCTTCACACTTGGCCGATGTGGCAGACTCGGTGTCCAGGTACTGGTTACGCCCCATCTTGCCAGACACCAGCTTTTCAGCGGCTGTGATGGCCAATCCAATCTGCTCCTTGTACTGGCTGTCCATGCGTTGAAGCTCTCCAACCTACATCACAAAACACAAATTTCATTAAACACTGGCAATTTTCTTCAACTGATGCGACTTACACGACAGCAGGGTTCCCACTGGAAAGCCATTTAAAAATTCAAGACCTCAGACATTTTTTCAAGACCAGCATTTTGAGCATAATAATCACGATAGTTAATACGATTATGGAGAATCAAAAATAGCCATTTTATAAGGGTGGTCAAACTGTACTGTCTATTATTATTGCCAATCTTGAATGTGAAATCCCATTTTTAACTTTCAACGAATGCCTGGGCATACAATGAGGGACATTTTTCCATCCAACATCACTGTCCAGCAGTATGTGACGATTTACATTATCAATACTGGAAGTCTATCCCATGCTTTCTAAAATGCCTGTCCACACTTAAAGGAAATGTTTTGTTTTGTTTTAAATAATATATGTCAGAATCATCTTTCGATTTGGCTGAGTAATTTAGAATTTTTAAAGTGAAAGCTACTGACTTAATGTTTATTCACTTCTGTTTGAGAAAGCACACACTGAACAGGCTATTAAAGCTTTCAAATTGATGATTCCAAGAGTAATATGTTGACACACATCAATCCATGCCATTAAGCGAGGAACAAAAATTAAATAGAAGTTCAACATCCTCAATGTACATTCATAACGCACTCCATTCGTTGTCCCTATGAACGTGGGGTCGAGCACAACGCTTGTCTCAAAGTAGACTACTAAACAACAATAGACTCATTATTTCCGGTTTCAAAATGCATGTCACAAATGACATACAGCCATTACTGTTTTGCTCTTTTTGTAACCGGACTGGCAGTCACTCTGATTAGAAAATTTAGAATAGGTTCTTTTTTTTTCCTTCTTTCTTTTCATCATTTACTGGCAACTGCTGAACGATTTTCCCTAACCACGATAGCACAAATTCAAGACCATTCTATTTTCAAGACCAGGATCTTTAACCCCCTTTGTGTACCCTGAAGTTATGTACTAAGAGGCATGACCAATGAAAACTAACCAAGACCAACAAAAACAGGATGCAAAAGAAAAAGGGAAAAAGATAGGAAAACAGAAGTAGAAGTGCCCACCAGGGACACCCACCAACTGACCGCCTCAAAAAGATAAAAAAGCAAATTAAATATGGTAACCTTGACTTCATAGCAAACAATCACAAATTAGCTTACAATACTTTCATTTCAGAGCTTTATCAGTTACATTTTCTTGCTTTTTCTTTTTAAATCTACAGGAAATAAACTTCAGGAAATGTATATTTATGTTGGTTTCAGGCATCAATATTTTTTTTAATGATTTTTAAAATTGCAGGCATGGAGGTATAAGTATTTCCACCTAATCTGGAAGAGCGGAATAACTGAAGAATCATGCCATGGATTGAAAATCAATAAAAATATGACTACGTCGGCCAACTACTTTGTAGTCAAGTTATTCCTTTGCGTTTGTATATCTGAAAAAAATGACTACAACTTGGCAGAATTCCATCGAAGAGAGGTGGAACAGAACAAACCTTTTCAGCAGCATCAGAGCCTTCCAATTTTAGCTGAGCCTGAAGACTCTGGATTTGGCTGGTCAGAGATTTGTAGTCAGCATCAATCTTCTTGCGGCTGGCAACAAAGGCGGTGGAGTCCTTGCTGGCCTTAAACTTGTTGATTGCATCATCATAGCTCTGGTAGAGGGCGCTGCGGCGGTCATGGGCATTTTGCACTTCGTCCACAAGGTTGGACACTCTCAGTCTGCTCTCCTTGGCTTCATCCTGGAAACACAAGCACGGGTGCAAAAATAAAAATATGTAAGGACAGTCATCTCTTGATTGTAAAAGACATTATCTCCATCAATTATCAATCAAATCACAAAATGAAATGACAAAAAACAACCCAAGAAACAAAATGTTCAATTCATTCTATTTTAAAAGCAGCCATCTTAAATTTTGATGGAGGTGTAGAAGAGCTTTCTAGACTAAACAACATGGAATAAGACTGCCTAGAGCTGGATCACGGGTCCATGTGTTCATCAAAGTGAAGTATAGTTTACACTGCTGACTCCTGTCAGAAAAAGTATTTGCTCAAATGGAATGCCTTCAGGGTCAACAAATAATAAAAAAAAAACTTTACTCTAAACATACGCAGAAAGTGGGGGTGGGGGTGGAATTAATAATGGTGTTTACAAAAGTGATTGTTGCAAATCATGAAACACAGGAAACTGCCTTCCTACCCCCACCCCCATCCTTTCGCTTCTACCAAAATGACTTTAGTGTGGTCATGTAAGACAACAAGACAATGTGTTAACACAGTGGTCGACTACCTTGGTGATGGCAAAATCCAGCCTGACGTAGATGATGACCACCAGGAAGAGCAAGTAGAAAGCTCCGACCACCAACAGAGGCTCTTGCAGAAGGTTCATTTTCTTGAAAGTGTAATGAAGCTGAAAGAGAAAAGGGGAACAAGCATTGCGATATGTTAAGTCAAATTCAAATTAAAAAGCCTTCATATCATGGTCAAATTGACCAAACAACCCTATCACAGCACACTCTGAGATGCCTTCTTTGCTGACAAAGGTCAGTGGTAAGAGGTACAGTAGAGCACTTCTTATAGAGAACTGATGGTTATAAGGAACACATGTTTGAGCATCTGATTGGGAGAAAATATATAAAGTGCCACTGATACAAAGAACTACTGATATCAAAAACTCATTCGGAATGTCTGAAAATGTTCTCTCCATCAATGTTTCACTGTAATTTGGGAATTTTGCTCGGACAGCTGCCTTGCAGTCTACCCTTTTCAACTTAACACTGCAATTTTTAAGGTGCACAGCATACACACAAGACATCAAGAGTGTCTATTATCTATCTTCGATAGAACTAAGTGTTCGATCCTTGCTACTTGGGATCAGAGAGTGGCTTCAGAACGACATATTGATCGTAAACCATGGCATTCAGATAGAAAGGTGAACACCGTACCTCTATGCAACCAAGAAATAATAACAGACCAAAAAACTATTGCCGCTCATGGAACTTGGATTCGCAACCTTCAGGTTGAGAGGCAAGCACCTAACCTCCCTACCACTCACTAATCTCTTAGACAGCATGTTGTAACAAATGCCATTGGTATGGTTTGTGTAAGTACCTCAAAGTCTTGGATATGCTGCTCCACAAGTTTGGTCTTCTTGATCACCACAACTGGACGGCCAAGAGTATCCAAATATGTGTAGTGAACTTCATCTCCTGCCCGTTCAACCTCGAAGGGAACTTTCAACTCAATATCCCTGGAAGGTTCAACAAAACAACAACAACAACAAAAAAGAGAAAAACAGGGTTTTAGTCTCAGTATCATCACAACCAAAGATTTACAAGACATATCTTACACTAAATAACAAACTTAATAGTAAAATCTTTATTTCTTTATCTTTACCTTTAGTACCTTTCGGTTTAAGGTTTTAATAGTAAAATAATAATAGTAAATTGACTAGCTTTTCATCTCACAATGAATGTAAAATTACATTAGGCCAAGACTTCTGCCTAACTTGCACTATTCTTATAAGCGCCAAAGACCCCTCCCCCCTCCCCCTTCTGAGATATGTATTTG
>JBCIKM010203168.1:0-12750 GCA_039654465.1 Melibe viridis | reverse complement strand
AGAAGAAGAAGAAGAAGAAGAAGAAGAAGGAGGAGGAGGAGGAGGAGGAGGAGGAGGAGGAGGAGGAGGAGGAAGAGAAAGAGACTAAATGTAGGAATATGTATTTAAAGTGTCTGAAATTCCAATCAGTTTCAATATTGATCCCATAAGTGCTAACAGCTCAAAAATACATTCATTTATTGTGTAGGTTTTTTAAAAAACATGAAATGTTAGCATAAGGCAATAATGTACATAAATAACAATTAAGTGAGAGTGACATATTAATAAGGTTTAATAAAATGAAGTCATCACTGGGTCCCTTATAACAGCAAATTGAACCACAAAACAAAACTGGTTGTAAAGCTGATAATGAGATGACATGATCAAGACTGCCCTTTACTGGAGCCCCCTAAAGGAAAAATCACTTAAAGGAGAAGGGGAGAGAGTGAACTTAAGAAGAGCATGAGGCATACATTCGGCACTATCCAGAGGCTGGCCCAAGACTGAGATGAGAGTGGAGATCCTTTGTCATTGCCCTTCTTGCCAGAGGGCACAACAACAGGCAAGAACTAATTAATAAAAGATATTTTCTTTATAATTATGAACTTAAAAACATGAGAAGAAAAAAATAAAAACAAAAACATATAAAAGAATCTGATGACAGACACCTCTCTATCTTTAGACTTGGTCTACCATAACGAGGGAATAGTTTGAACTTGAACTCAAACCTTAACAACAATAAGAGTGGCTGCGGCAATCATCGGGTGAAAAATGTCTTTGCACCATAGCAAGGTGAGAGCAGCAATTGTTGGCAGGTGAGGGCAGCTAACAAACCAGTCCAGGCGAGTTTCACGCGCAAGTCGGTGACTTCATCAAAAACTATTGTAGGCAGTTGAGGGCAACTTAAGACTTACAAACCAGTCCATGAGCATGTCAAGCCATAAATCATGATCAAGAAATAGAAATTGTGTAGTGTGAACAAAATCATACTTCATGCAAGGCAGTGATCGATCAGCCAGCACAGGAGCCAACACATACAGTTGTGGATCCCCAGTGCAGACAATGGAGCACATCCTCAGGGAATGCCAACACAGACAACACTCAACAAGACCTCAGATCCAGCACCCCTTACGCGATAGAATGGGTCCAGTATTGGTGCGACAATCTATGATGATGAGGGGTCAGCCAACCATTGGCACATGGATCACACTAAGCATTCCTCCATGCAATTTCAGGAGGCATGATGTAAAGCTGCATCACTTTAGTACACATACACTATTGTTGGTGTAGGTTAATAGGTGGATTCTAGGTAGAGGTCCAATGAACAAAAGGAGACTGGGTAAGTTTATTGACGTATGAAATGTAGAATATTGGATTCTCTTCATTGTCTAATTGAATTTTAAGAACTCAAATTAAACAGCCATTTTAGACATTGCATTTTCATGGTAGCATGATCTTGTCTTTTGGATTTAAAAATTACAGTTTGAATTTTTTCACATTGTTTCAAGCTTGGTAAAAAAGCCTTTACTATTTCCAGATTTTTGCTCATCTGACCTTAACTTTGGTAGTATTTGATTATTTAAAGCCTGAGCAAACACAGAAGTCTTCTTTGACCTCTAGTTGGCCTCCAGAGCTAGAGACTATGAAGCCAAACAATTTTGACAAACTGACCTCACGATCTTATGCAGAAGCCTGTCATTTGGGGTCACACGGGAATCATGCCCTGCCCTGCTTAATTGATAACGACCTCATAGAGTGTAAAAATAAACAATCAGTTCCCAGAAATTTTTTTTTTTTTAAAAGCAGATAAAATGTAAATCGCTGAGATAATGCAAGTAAAAGTAAGACAACTGGAATTGACACAAATTTAACCCAAGACAAAAATATTAAAATAAATAAATTCATCGATAAAAAAAAAATACAAAAGGGCTACCTTTGAAAACATTTCAAACATCACATTTTTTAACAAACATCATAAGATCCTAATCTAATTGCAATTTGTGTTTGAACAAGAAAAAATAACAAAGAGAAGACATGAAATGTTACAACAGTATGATGAATTTGCTTTTAATCTTATAAATGAAAAACAGGGACATTGATGAAAAACAAGCAAACAACAAGAGACACTTTTGCTTCATTAAAGAGGAAACTTGGACAGAATAAAACAGCTTTATTCAACTACACATTTTTTTTCTTGATTTCTTGCACATGGTGTGCGTATAATAAACAAATAAAGAATAGAGAAGCTGGCACTGGAAAATAGATGGCAATAAACAGAGAATAGTATAGGCACAGTGCCGAGGTGAGTCAAAGCCATAGAAAGGAATAATGCATCTTTCTCTCTATAGCTTTGACACACCTCAGCACTGTGCCTATACTATTATCTGTTTAATGCCATTTATTTTCTAGTGCCAGCTCCTCTATTCTTTATATTCATATTCCTTTCTTTCAATGGTTTTGACTCACCTCCGCACTGTGCCTATACTATTCCCTGTTTATTGTGATCTATTTTCCAGTGCAAGCTCCTCTATTCTTTATATTCATATATTCCTTTCCTTCTATGGCTTTGACTCACCTCGGCACTGTGCCTATACTATTCTCTGTTCATTGCACATAATGTGTGCACTTTCCATAAGTCAGGGGAAAACAGTATGGTGTCTTTGAAGGACGGACACAAAGTAATTCGATGACTCTTAAGAACAACTATAAAGTTATGAGTCTCCCTTAAGACAGAAAGAATTTCTCAACATTTCCTTAACAAATATGACTGCATAATATATAAACATAAAGGCAACTGCATCCTTTTAAATGTTTTCAAGAAAGGCATATCAAATGTATTGCAACAATTAAAATATAATTGAAAAATATTTAGTCCCTAACTGATGTCCCCTTGGACAGAAGCTAATTGAAATTTCAAAAGGTTTTTTTCTTTTCATGAAAAGAGAATTTCACAGGTTTGGTAAGCTTTTTCAACTACAATTACCTCCAGAGAACAATTTTTTTCAAATTGAAACGAATAATAATCACAATTTTAAAATTTAATGATAAATATTTAAAATTAAAACTAAAGTAACTGTAATGTGCAGAAAATTTTTATACTCATTCCCAAATCTGCAAAGCAGAAAATATCTATGGGGAAAAAATAAAGAATGATTCAAATTTGATACAGTGGAATCCGGATAAAGTCAACACCTCTGGACCGGAAAAAAGTGTTGATTTTTAGCAAGGTTGACTTTATCAATTTGCAAGAATGTAAACCTTTGAATGCAAAATATGCAGTAGCATCGCAGTACATTATGGCCTTTGTTGCTTCTATGGGTGTTTTTGTGTATGTTTTTTAGTTCTTTGTGTGTGTGTGTGTGCGTGTGTGTGTGTTTTGTGTTTATTGTAATTTTCCTTGGACATAGAGAGGGTGTGAACGATCACCGTGGTAGTAACCTACTATGGCTAATTTGAGGCCAATAATCATAGCACGTGTGTGTTGATGGGTTGGGGAGGCACTTTGTGCGGATGTGACTTGAGAGGAAATATCCAGCAGCCATGGAAGCTAAACAATGATCATAGGCCTTGTGTGATGGGGAGGCGGAACTTACTTGCATCACACACCTGTTTCACTGTCCTCCCCCCCCCCCCTCCCCAAATTTTCCATCGTCTGGCTCAGTCACACCACTAAAGCACGTCAAGTGACCAAGTGGTGTTTGAATAGTCTGGCTATGCTGTGCGCTACATTGCGTGACTGAAAATGAAGAGAGGCGAGTGAAACATTTTTTTACTTTTAATTTTGTTACCCTTTTCCAAGAATTTTACCATCCCATTCTGTCACTTAATATTTACTTCAAGCGAGTTTCACGCGCAAGTCGGTGACTTCATCAGAAACTAAAATGCTAAAATAAAGAAGGAAAAAAACAGGAGCATTGCCAAGTGTTGACTTGAAGTGAGAGCTGACGTGAAGCCAGGTGACTTTATCCGGATTCCACTGTATTTAAATAATCAATAATGATTAAAAAGTATTTTTCCTTAAAAACTTAAAAGTGAGAAATGATAAAATATATTAAAATAAATGTAATGAAAATCACAGATTCTGTCATGACAGTTGAGGTGGGTGTGTCTGCGTGAGTGAGGTGTACGGTATTTCAGTCAGAGGATGATGCATGCAGAAGTCCTGCCACGTCTCTGCGACCAATGGAAAAAAGGCAGTCCTCCAGCATCTTCAAACTGCCACGCTGGGACTGGAAAAAGAACAAACAAATTTGTGACTTGCCCAGCATCTCACCAACACCACACAACAGTACAGTCAGGGCAGTGATAGTTTAATTGATTATGTGTTGACACATTCTTCCATTTTACACTTATAAACAACAAAGGGAAAAGTTCTATTGAATGCTAGGAGAGAGAATAGACTACCAACAGATATGAACAAATTTTGATAACTAATGGCAAAACTAAGACCTGTGCTAAGCAAAACCACAAGAAATACCTAAACCTATTTGTCTGTATAAAGCTGTAATTTCAGACCTGTCAACTTTTCACAAAGCCAATCAGGGACATTAAGCATGGTACACAATCAGAGGCATCATTTTGTTTTTAAAAAAGTAAAGACCCCCCCCCCTACCTCCTCAATAATGCCCATAAAAAGACAGAATGAAGGGTTCATATAAATATCAAACTATGAAGGAGTATAAAACGGATAGGTGAGGTATTGAATCCTGATAATGTCCTTACCAGCCTTTACCTACAGAGATCTTACCTTTCTTAACTCTGGGTAGGACTTAAAACTGGCAGGAGTACTGCTAAGCCAGGCAGTATAATTATTATTATTATTATGGTTTAATAAGAGAGTGGTGACAGGCTTATGGGAACACTAAAATTTAAAAGGAGTTGTTGGTCAGGTTCAAAATATGTCACTTCTTTCATTATAAAAAAAAAAAAAAATAGATGCATAACTGACCCTATGCCTTATCTTAAAAAACTAGATAGAGTAAACCATTGAATAAATTATTTCTCTTTTCATCTAGTTCTCTCACATTCTCTCTGCTACACCCTCACTCATGCCCAAATACTGATAGCAATGGACACACAGCTGGTCATTGTTTGATGATATTAGCAGCATTCAGTGAGCCTCGTTAGCTAAGCAGATGTAATGATGTTAAACCAGATAAATTCATCAATGACTTCACAAGGAGAACAAAATGTGTAATCTAATGTCAGCTCATTACATCTATCTATCAAACATCACAACATAAACCCTGCAAGTCCGTCCACCTCAACATTTCACAAAGATTTACCTTGATATCCCTGAAGAACAATGAACGACTGAGGAATTAATTATCGCAATGATGGTGCAAGAACCAAATCAGTACATCTTTTCCCTTCCTCTTGGATACCTGTTAGCTTGTATCTGTTTGTATCTGTGTGTGAGCAAGCACTCTGTATGTGTGTGGTGTGTGTGTGTGTGTGTGCGTGTGTGTGTGTGTGTGTGTGTGTGTGTGTGTGTGTGTGTGTGTGTGAAGGTTTTACACTTGAGAGTGCGAGATGATTCAAGACCCCCCAAAAAACAAGACAGAGCTGTCACAGTGGTCCCCCTGGTGTTTTGCTTGGTCTGCTTGCTCACTGCTCCACCATCTGTGAGAGCATTTTTTTTTTTTTTTGGTAAGTAAGTACAATGAACAAACATAAGATTCCACATTTTATGATGCTAAGATTCAGTATTCCATAAAAAGCTGAGTTAATGTGAATAGAGCGCAAATGTCAGAAAGTAAATACCAACCTTTGAACTTAACCATATCCTGGGCGGTGCTGACTGCCATCCTGAAAGACAAATTTCTATACACACCATCTAATCAACAAGCATCCCTATGTCTGACCTACCTCAAAGTACTCCAAGAGGAATGTTGTGGGGCTTCTACCAGCGTTGCTCATTGCTTGAAGAGTTAAGGACAAGTTTGAATAGTTCAGTTTCTCTGCTAAGGCAATGATATCTGCTTCATTGTGGTCTAACATTTGTGATAATCTGATACGGGTTGAGGACGGAAGGGACTGCATATCTGTAAGTGTCAACAACGAAAAAAAGAGAGATGAAATAAATGATTATATTTTAATATGCTTCAGTTGGTTCACTTTCTTTTTCAAAACAATATTGCGCAAACATTCCACTACAGATAATGTTCTATAACAAAAGCTAATTTTATTTTATCATGCATTCTTTCTGTTTAGAGCTGTGCACTTTATAAGTCCATCCAGGATAGGACTGATTTTTAAAAAAATCAAAAATCACCTCTTTCAAGCAAGGATGTCTCATCATTTTTCTTATCATGATTAAAAGTTGGTCCATTAAGAGACATTCCTGCCATTTTGTCGTGAAGAGTTCCACGTGAGTCACAGTTAAAGGAGTAGATTGATTCCAACCCATCACACTCCTTATACAGGATGCTTAGAATCTGGGGGATCAAATTTGTTAAAATAAAATCATTATTCAAATTGTTTTTAGTTATGTCCTCAGTATTTGATGCTTATGAGTAAGCAGGGTAAATAAAAAATCTATAAAAAATTAATGTGCAACACTTTTCTGCATTCATGGAATTTGGATTCCAAGGAGGAATTTAGAGGCAATCCATAGTTAATTTATTTTTGTATTTCTTCTGAAGCCTACGGTTTAAAAATTTTTTTTTTTTAATTTCTAATTATAAGACAACACAAGATGTGACAAGTGGCTGTCCTTTGACACACAAATTGACATTTAGAGCATGAAACAAATTACCTTATCAAAAGGCTACAGTTAACAAGTCTAAAAACCAGGGAAGCTTGAAGGTGAGTGTTTAACTTTACTGTATCGGGTAATACAGCAATAAGACACTTAGTTGACTCCAGTTTTACAGAAGAATAAGAAGAAAAAAGTAATCTTTAAATACATGTAAAATTCACCATCATCATCATCATAACATAACAAAAGTAAACTGCTCATTCGATAAGGCATTGAAATCACATGGAGGAGGACAAGTGTTCAATTTCTCATGGCACCATTCTGCAGACCAAACTGCCGCAGTCCACACTGCATTGCGGCAGATGCCTGGATTATCCCTGTCTTCCCTGAAGAAAGATTTCTTTCACACAATTGATAGAGGGACTTTTTTTATTTATTTATTTTACCTAATTTTCCAACAACCTTACTTGCTCATTGCCATCTGCATAGTCTATTGGAGTGTGTCCCCTCCGATCTCTTTTCTGACCATCCTCACAGACGGTGAGTGGGTCAGGGATTTCCTCGTTCTCCACATCTACATCGGCACCCATGGAGACCAGCAGCGCCACCATAGCCACCTGTTGGCAGGCGCAGGCAATGTGCAGGGCTGTATTCCCGTCAAAACAGCGGGCATTCACCTCACAACAGTTCTGAGTATAAAATGTTCAAATTCTCAAATAGACAATTGAAAATCAAAAATAGCAGAGGACTATGCATATTCAATAGATATTTGGTATAAGTTGAGTTGAAGCATTCATAAAATATTGTAATAAAAAAAGTAGATGGATAAAATACAAATGAACTGACTGAAAAGTTTTTCCTGCGACAGTCTACATTATCTCATAAGAATATACGAATATAAAAAAAAAAGCACTTAGTATGATAAAAATCTATGAGGGTTTTCTCTCTCTCCTTTAAAGACTTTTATTTAATCTTTTCATGCAACATAAAAACTGAAAATAAGAAGCACTAATACTTCTAAAACAAAATTTTAACCCAGAAAAAAAATAAAATAAAATAAATAAGCAAGCAAAAAATACTAAAAAATTTAAGCTAAGAAATATTAAGTAGTAAACCGATTGATTCTAGGAAAAAATGTGATTCCCCTCACCCCCCCCCAAACCCCAAATTGGTTTCTGAAAGGTTCTACATTTAGTTGTATGTCTGTTCTAAATTTTCATCACTTCATTCTTTAACAATTTCTCAAGCTTTGTTTGGCACCCATACATCCAAAAAGCATACCCATGGCAAAAATCACAGCCCAAAACATAAAACTGTTGAAAAATTTAAAGCAATGAGAAGTTGATTCACAGATAAAAATAATAACAGCTAAAATAAAATTCTGAGGTTGTTTTTTTTAAATATATGATCAGAGCCAGACCCACATGACTGAGGAGGTAGTTGACCACGGGTAAGTCATCATTGTCAACAGCATGGTGCAAGGACGTCTTGCCACTTTTGCCATCCGGCAGATCCAGGTCTGCCTTCCCAAACACCAAACGCCGTAGCATCACCACGTTGCCAGACATTGCCGCCAAGTGGACAGGGGAAAAGCCTACCATTGTGACATAGAAACAAATACTAAATTTAAAGCAACTATTTTGCATAAAAATCTTTCACTGACATTGATTGGGAAATTAAAGTATGTTTCTTATCTCAAATTTGTTGTTCCTGATCTCATTTCATTTTACTCTGGACTTTTGCAACACCCCATGTTCAAACAAATGATAATAATCAATTTTTCGAGGGCTTTTAATTAGTTTTACTTCTTTAGACGTTTGTTGAACTTGATGTCAGAAAAATATGATAAACTATAATTTTTTTGGTTTTCTTTATTAAAACAAGCTTTTAAAGTAAAACAGTTTTTAAAAAATTAAATATACCTTCATAATTCAAATAATTCAACTCTGGGAATGGGTTGAGCTTGTCAGTATTAGGCCTGACATATTTGATGAGTGATGTCAAGCACGCCTCTCTCTTATTCATGACAGCCAGGTGGGCAGGCGTGTTGCCGTTGCGGTCCGCGATGGTCGGGTCAGCCCCTGCGTGCAGTAGGAGTTCCACCACCGACTGCTGCCCCAGGATGGTGGCCAGGTGCAAGGGAGTCTGGCCATGATTTGGTGGCAAAGCAGAGCAAAACACATATTGTAACACTCTGGAATATTGTTTATTTATTGGTCGTTTTAGGGACCTACAAAAAACAGGGGTCATAAAGGAGCCCAAACGCTGAAATTACACCTGAAGCTGGTGAAGAATTAAATCAAGAAGACAACAGAATCTCTAAATCTCTTCTTAGATGTATTTTTTTTTTATAATTTGATTTAGCTACTTTAACTCCCCACCATTCCTATCACTCACGCAAAAAAAAAAAATTCTGATGAAAAAAACAGTGCAGGTAGATTTTTATATATATAATCCAGGTTTTTATTTTCATTGCCACAAACAGGTGACAAGGCAAACAACATACCAGAGAAAACACTTGAACAACAACTACGGATGGTAGTGAATAACATCAAGAAGAGGTAAAACATTCTTTATTTCTGTTTAAGAATCTTTCTTCAATAATTTGATTTCGCTCCCTTGACTGGGAGTGCATGGGAGACCATAAGTGCAAACAAAATTTTACTTCAATATTCGAGATGTAATGAAAAACACAGAAATACACTGACTATCCTACCTGTCTCATCAGATTAAAAGAGTTGATGTGAACCTTCAGCAAGGGGTGAGTTGTCATGACCTTCACCAGGTTTCTCACCACTTCTGTCTGGGAGTTGATGATGCTCAGATGGAGGGGTCTGAGAGACACAAAGCCAAAGTCATTGATTCAACTTGTCAATCAAACCTAGAAAAGTTATTGATAGTCCAGTTCACAGCAAGGCAAAAACTTGAAAAGATGAATGATGCAGTCAAGAGAGAATAGAGTGTGTTAAAACAACTGATGCCAGTAGGTGTGAATGAAACCTTGCGTTAGACCTTTAAAAATCAATAGGGTCTGCAAGAAATTAAACACAATGAAATGAAACCTTGCGTTAGACCTTTAAAAATCAATAGGGTCTACAAGAAATTAAACACAATGACCAATTGTAAACTACTACTATACGCTATACACACAACATCTTAAATTGTATTATTTTACACATTCATTGCTTGTCCAAGACAAAAAATGGCTACTTACAAATCTCCATTTACATTGCTGATGGCCATCAAGTGTCGCTGCACCAACAGAAGATGCAAGATGTCCCCTGTCTCAGCGTAATCTCGGATTGCTGTGACTGTTCTGTCTGCTATGTTCTCCATCATCCGTTTCATAGTCTTGGATAAATCTACTGTCTTGTCGCTGGAGACGTGGGAAGGGTTGAGATCTCTGGTTTTCTCTCTCACATCGCCAGATTTCTGCCTGGACAACGCTTCTTCAGAAGACTCTGAGAATCCCTCATCACTCTTGGCAATAGAGTCATTTCTCCTGGCACCACTTTCAGAATGACTTTCTGGAATTGAAGACGACTTAGATGCCTTCCTGCCTTCTGCCTCTGACCTGCCCCGACTTTTGGATCCAGAACTCGACGATGAGGTCGACAGCCTATCAACGAACAAAAAGTCTTTTTTGTCTTTTTTCTCATCCAGGGAAAAGGTCTTGGATAAAATGCCCACACCAGAGTCCAGCCAGTCATTTGAATGAAGGCCCAGAGAGTGCTTGTCTTTCTTGGCATCTCGGGAGTCAAATTGATCGTCTAACTCTCTGTGGAGTGATGGGAGGGGACTTTTTCTTGAAGGCGACACAGGCGCAATGGATGATGAAGATGCCTGTTATGGTGGCATTAAGAACAAAAGAATAAAAAAATTTAAATACACAATGTGAGAGAAAGAATTGATACTTAAAATTCAGTTGAATCTCATCCCACTTTTGTTGAATAGAGCAATTGAGTGAGGTTTATGAGTCATATATCTGAATTTGATTGATAGAATGGAATTTTTAGGCTGCTATGAATGAAACTGTGGACTGAAAACAAACATGTGGAATGGAGTGGTAGATATGGAATTATACACGAGCATTTACATATGGAATCGATCAATAACCAATTACAGCGTCTTTACATAAATGGGCATTTAAATAATAATAATAACAATAATAATATTAATAATAATGACAATAATAATAATAATAATAATAATAATATAGTTTATTTCTAACGCGCATTATCCAATGGGGTGGCTCTAGGCACACAAAAAATGTACAATATATATATATATATTAATTTAATTTAATAAAATTAATTTTAATTTAGTTTCATTTATATATATACATATGACCCCCTTGTGTGTTTATATTACATGATAACATTTATCATCAAAATATATAAAAAAGATTTTGAGTCAGTCTGGCATGCATAAAATTCGATATAATACGCTTCTGTAAATGACAGTGAAAATTATATTTAAGACACCACTATTCATCGAAGAAACCTTTTATGAAGTATGATATAGAGTATAAAGTATATACAGTACCAAAGTGAAAAGTCAATTTTTGTTTACTAAAAGCAGTTTTTACATTTGAAATGGTAAAAAGAAAAACCATTTACTAATGAAATAGTACAACAAGATGGGATAACAGAATTGCACATTTACAGCTTGAATAGAGGAGGAACACAATTGGACACTTACATCCAGAATGGAGCAACAATCATCTCTAGAAGAGGGCATTGATACAGGACCTCCGTCTGTCTGCACCTCCCCCACAGAAGAGCAGTCTAGCCAGGCATCTCGGTCTCTGACAGGCGCTGGAGGAGAAACCACTGTAGAGAATTCAGGGCCGCTTAATTTGCTGGGCTGCTTGTAATCATCGATGACTGCAATCATAGATAAAAACATTGAACAATTTCTTTTAAAGCTTTTCATTGAAACAGTGTGATCTCACTCTATTGCAATCCTTTAATGACCCTTAACTTGTTTCATTTAAATCAGTCAAGGTAATAATCATAATTATGATGCAATGCCATTACACAATACACGAGTACGGTAGTTACCCATAAATTTGAAGATATTTTACTCTTGACTTTGAATTTTTCCTATAAAAAATTCATGATCTTTTTTCTTTTAATTGATAGGTTAAGGGCCCCACTGTATGTTTATTGATGGTTTTAGGACTTCAAAACACACAAGGGGGTCATAAAGAATCCCAGGGCAAAGCAACATGATAGAATTAGTTCAAAGAGGGTACAGATCATACAGCAAGCAACAGAGAGATGATTTACACTAAAAAATAAATATTATCTCTCAAAATATCAATATCGATGATTTACAATGACAAAAACAGTCATCTCGCCAAACAAAAATAAACTATGGCCATCACCTATAATGGCATTATGCTTCAGGAATACCCAGATCTTTAAACCTCCTTTGTGTACAAAAGTACTCAGTGCGTCGAACCTGTGAAACTTGAATTATGTACCAAAAGACATGAAATATGGGAATATCACTAAGTTCAAAACAACAAAAACAGGACACTTCAGAAAAGGGGATCAAGTAAGACCATAACTTCAGTGTAAAAGAAAAGAAACAGAAGTAGTAAGAGTCCACCAGCGACTCCCACAAACCACGAGCAATTTTATTTTTTCATTTCAAACAAGTGATTATTCACTTCAGTCAAGTACAAACTTACCCTCTTCGACAGGTTGAGGCACTGCACCTTCATGAAGGGTGTCTTGAAGGGATGTTGGAAGGCCGCCTCTTTGCTGGGTGATTTCTATGCAAATATAAACCAAAGCACTGAGAATGATAGACTTGTAAGGTTAAGGCTGAAGCTCTAAAAAGGAGTGAAAGAAAACGGAAAGAAGGGCAGGAAAGGTATAATGAGAAATAGATAAATTATCAAGAAAAAGGAAGAAGGACAGCTGCAAGGTAGATTAAAGAAAGTCACATAAGCTGAGAAAAGGAGGTGGGGGGGGGGGGGGGGGGGAGAAAAATCGTAAAGAAGGAGAAAAGGAGAGAGAGAGAGAGAGAGAGAGAGAGAGAGAGAGAGAGAGAAGAATAGA
>JBCIKM010203057.1:0-12753 GCA_039654465.1 Melibe viridis | reverse complement strand
TCCACCTCGTCTCTGAGTCGCTGCGCACCATTCATCTTGTATCACTTGCCTGACACAGTTACTGCTCTTGAAAAACACCGAAAACAGTGAACTTGCTCTAAACCAGAATGCCTTTAAACCGAAATGAATTTGTAGGTCCCCAAAATTTTGGTTTAAAGGAATTCTACTGTATATCATTATCATCATTGTAAATCCTATCATAATAATGTCAGGGCAAAAACAATCCAAAACAAAAAAAGGAGCTAAAATGAGATTTCATGACTCATTTAGTACTGCTGACTGCTACAAACCAGTTGTCCCCATTGGATGTGTTATCTTAACAGCTGCTATCAAAGTATTCATGACAGTAACTAGTAGTATCATATAAATGACTAAAATTGTTACCACTCATAACTTTACCATTACTATTATTATTCATATCATGATAATCATCATTTTAGATACCATCGTTACAACTTACACAAACGTGTGGTCATCGGGACAAGCTGTGTACTCCTGACTCTTGCCAGAACGCGTTTCATCGTACGGGTAGTTGGCAACCAAATCTCCTCCGTGCAGATTGGCAGACAAGACAAACCCGATACTTGCCAGCCAACGCATCACTGCTTTGGTTTCGGGTTGAAGCTGAAATGTATGTACAAAATATAAATTACAGAATGATTGCTATGATGTTAAAAGATTTCATTGCTTCATTGACACTTTTTACACCACTTGCTTGCCTTTGCTTTTTAAAGTATTCACCTATTCAACATTCTTCACAGTTATATCAACGTTTGAACACAAATTATCAAATAGATTTAAAAAGTTGTTATAAATCAAACAATTCTCAACGTTGCAATAAAAATTTTCAAGACCAAAATGAAAATAAATACCAAATGAAAAAAAACTTTTAAGAAAATTAAAATCTTTTGATAAAGCAATGTATGTGCACATCGGCCTCACTGATGGATCGTTGGCAATGGCTTTCCCCACTTTGACAAGGTGGTTGTTGCGCCCTCTGTGCTCTCGCTCGTTTTCATACATTTTTGCATTTAAATCAGGAAAGTTTCGGTTCAGGTCAACATTGTTGGCATTAGACCTGCCAGTCAACCAGTCTGATTTTCCTTTCTCCTGGAACAAAAAAATATAAGTGCGAGAGTCAATAAAATTATATAATAAAAAGTACTGATAAAACTGTAAGAAATTTTTCACAAAAGATAAATAAGACTGGGAATTAAATTTCATTAAAGCATGCATAAACATATTGAAACTTAAGCTGTCTTAATAAAGCAAAATTCAAAACTTTTATGCAAGAAATAATCAAGGGACAGAATTTCAGATATCTTTCCACAAGTTGAATTTGCTGAATAAAATTGACTGACAGCAAAATCAGAAACAACAGCACAAAAACTTTCAAGACATGAGAGGGCCAGCTTACCAGCTGCTATGGTATCTACATGTATGAAAAAAAGAGAGAAAAAAGAAAAAAGACAGACCGCAAGAGAAGAATGATCCTTTAAACAGATATTTTTAAAAAGGCACCTTGCGTAGTTGATAAGCAGCATCCCATCCGTCAGGGTTCATTGTGGGAAGGATGTGTACCCGGGTTTCCTTCAGAATGAAGTGGACAAGGTCGTTGCCATTCAAATATCCCTCGCACATGGCCAGCATCAGGTAGAGAAGCATCTCCTTGCCAACCACCTCGTTGCCGTGCATGTTTCCAACATACTTGAATTCAGGTTTGCCTTAAACAAATAATAAAGAAGATATGATACAAAATTTGAGCTGATCTCAAAACTCATCTAAAGCAAAAATTAGGAGAAATTTAAATGGAAGCAACTGCAATGAACAAGGGATACAAAATTCAACATTGTGTGTTACTTGTGAAAATCATACAACTGAGGTTTACCCAAGGCATTTACCATAAGTAGTAAACAAGACCCTACAGTGGGGTCATCTAGAGTAAAGGCAGAAATTATTTTCAATTTCTACACATAAGGCACAGCTCTAAGATAATTGTACACTTTTACTAAAGATCCTTTGACCAGAAAGATTTCATACTTAACTTGGCAGCTGTAGTAAACATAAAAAAATATAGGCCTTCCCCAAATTACCCATTCTTTAGTTTTACCATTTACATTGTTTCATGAATGGGAAAGATCAAGATTCAATTCCAACAATTGAGTATGATATTCTTTCTTTGTCCACATCTTTGTTTAATCTATATCTAGGTATTGTTTGTACCGAAAGTATTTAAATTATTATTTGTCAGGAGTAACATTAGCACATATAATTCATTGAAAACAATGAATATCATTTCAATTTCAACGATTAAACTGATAACATAATCTTTTCCATATGGTCTCCCATAAATTTTAGATACTTTTTATAGCCAGTGGCAAAGTTTGACAAACCTGGTATGTGAACCCCTGGATTCTCTGTCATTTCAAGAACTGTCAGACTCCTATTATTGACAGACGTTTCACTGAGATTGTAAAGCCGTGTTATATTAGGACACATTTTATGAATTTGCTGCATCATAAATATAGTTTCCTCATGGTTGTGATGATGGAAAATGTAACGATAATCGTCTGAGGTCTCAGAATCCTCTCCAGATGTTTTGGAACTTGGCTCTTTTTCTTCAGGTACTGATTCATGATTTTTTTCATTCGCACAAGTTTGACTAAAACAGAGAAGGCTGAAAATCAGTATGCTGTTTAAAATATACATCGCGAAAAAGTAACGAATCTCTTCTGTGAATATATCTACAATATAAGAGTCAGTCCTTTCCACAACAAACTTCAATCTGTTCTAAAAGATCAACTATCTTTTCCAGGCGGCCAAAATAATGTTAATTTATCTCTATGATGCGGTTGTGACGGAAGCTTTCTGACGTCAAAGGGATCATCTGTTCTTAAATGATAAATACGTTTTTAAAAAAAATATTTACGAACATTTTTTGAAAATAAAAGTATTATGAGAGTTTTTTGAGATCTTCAAATTTATTATTGTTTGTTTTAAAAATTAATCAAGCCATGGATATATTTTGATACAATACATTTCTAGAGTGCAAAATAACGAGAAGAATCGGTCCCATTGACCCGCGAGGGCCAAAATAAAGAAGATGGCTGCCACCATTGGAAGAAGTTACTGCCGAATGTTTCATTGCATTCATGGGATCAAACATCTACCTTCATGGTGCATGACGTTCTTAAATCCAATATATTCTTCCGTATTTATGATCAGCTTTAGATGTAGCCTCTACCTCTTTAAAAGAGCATCAACTTTTCAAGTGATCGAGTGAAACAATCCGGTCAATACAAAACAGAATTCTAAGAAAGGCAGTGGCTATCTATTTGCAGCACCCTTTTACCTCTTATCCTTAGTAAAAAAAATCGAAAGCACCGTAACCAAATGACCAACCGATTAGTGTAGAATAAAAGTATTTTGAAAGCCTCAAACTGATCTTTTAACTTATATTATTATTTTCACTTTCTGTCTCATATGAGTTGTAAATGATCCTGTAGTGATGAAGTTTATAACAACAGGAAAGGGTAACTGAATAAGGACAACCTATTTAAAAAAAAAAAAAAAAAAGTTGTCCTCTGTCACACTAATGATGTACGACTGCTAGTCTTCCTATTTGCAACCTTAACAATATAAGCACTTTGTTCCATCAACAAGGTCTGGTTTTATGGAACAATAAGTATCAACATTACTCAGGTGAAAAGAAATAAAAGAACTATATAATCCTGTACGAAGCTGACAAGAGGAGGAGTTTGAGAATATAGCTTTGCATTCCTCACTTCACTATTCCTTCGCCATGTCTCGCACCAAGCCCTCTCAAACACAGCAACACGGGTGTTAGAATGATGCGACTACTTGTGTGAGGATTGCCGTTAAAATTACTTAAGCAATCCTGTTTACACCTTAGTTACGTGTAACCTCACATCCTTTGTAAGACCCATCATGAACAAATTAAGTTCTGATTGGGGAATAAAAGGCTTTTCAGTCAACTAAAATTTCACATTCATTCTTTTATCTCTTTTTTCCCAGTCACCCAGCGATATATAATGGCCAGCTGAACGCTAATGTGAAAGGTGTCTTCAGATCATCATGGTACCGATCAATTTTTGGGTTAGACAAAAACACATCAGACAAGGCTGTCCAAGATACAGAACCAGAAGCACCACAAGAAACCGGTCCTACAAAACCTCGAAGACCGCCAAATGTATATGTTATGTACATGATGTCAATACAAGATGACTTGAGAAAAGCTAACCCAGGTAGGATGAAGCTGTAAGATAATTCTTGGATTTTATATCTGAGCTTCACTCCCTTACTGTGAGCACACCTCACATGACGTCAAAACAACCCTTGACCCACTTATGTCAGCGCCATGTGACCTTTTTTGTTAAATATCATTGGTTAAACCATGAAAATAGACACAGATGATGTCAGGAGCTGTGTAGGTGTAAAGAACCCTGCAACCTAGCCCACCCCCTCACTCCAGCTTTCTTGCAACTCTTTGGTTGCCGTAGTACAAGGATGCCAGAAAAAAGAGAGTGTGATGTTTTCAATTCCAGCAGGTCTCATGTTAAAGTCTTGTGCCGCGCAATCGGTGGGCAACTTCGGTTCCAGCAGGTCTTATGTTAATGTCATGTACCATGCAATCAGTGGGCAACTTCGGTTCCAGCAGATCTCAAGTTAAAGTCATGTACTATGCAATCGGTGGGTAACTTCGGTTCCAGCAGGTCTCATGTTAAAGTCATGTACCATGCAATCAGTGGGCAACTTCGGTTCCAGCAGATCTCAGGTTAAAGTCATGTCCATGCAATCGGTGGGCAACTTCGGTTCCAGCAGGTCTAGTGTTAAAGTCTTGTGCCACACAATCTGGGGGTAACTTCGGTTCCAGCAGATCCAGCATTACGTTTTTTGTTTCTTTTTAATCTTGACAGAAAACTTTCAGTGACCCGTTCATTCAAAATCAGCACACCTTGACTCTAAAAACATTGATGTTTTCTTACTTTTATTGGGGATAAAACTCAAGAAGAAAATGTTACATCACAGACAGAAGAAACACCTTTAAGAACTTATAAAAATCACATTGATGACACTGTTATTCCCTCTGCAAATCCAGATTATACCATAACATGTCAGAGTCCATTTATACCTTTGTAGTGATGATGACCTGAAACCTTTTACTCTTTAACCCCCCCCAGGTATGACCTTCAAAGAACTCTCCACAGAAGCATCAAGACGATGGCAGGAATTGGACCCTGAGGAAAAAGCTGTGAGCGCATCAGTTATTTCATACAATTATAAATGGGCTTGAATAACGAAGTGTCTTCAATATTTTTAGATATCATACAGAGTGTGCATACTTTCCAATGTTGTTTTCTTTATTTTTAGATCGACATAAATTTGAAAATGTTATATCCTATTCATTCTGTTTTTCAGCTGTAGTACTCTCGTAGAAATTGAAGACTTGAGAGGATAGAAGGGTTTTGGTTTTATTTAATTCACTGTGCTCTTGTTTTTGTTAGTTGACTTTTTTTTACCAAAGATTTTATAGGAAAGGTATTTGTACTTTTGGACGTGACATTAAGTATCTATTCTCAGCAAACGAGTCACTTAAGTCTATAAAATCTAACTTTGTTTGAGGAGGAAGATCTTGGTTAGTACCATCAGTTGCTCTTTTCACCACTTTTAGATTTGGAACATCTTAAGCACAAATAAAAATTGCCTTTCGATATGGGAATCTGCGGTTTATCTGTTTGTGAAATGGAAATGGAAATATCAATTTCACATACCCAAATTTACTCTGTGCGCTTACAAAAATTACTGAGTACAATAGCATCATAGTACAGACAAAATAAATATTTGAAGACTTTGAATAGATTGATATATGGATTTACATCTGTACACATACAGACACATTCATAATACACTCACATACGCACGTACACACATACATACACACACACACACACAATACTGCACAAAGCAACACAATTTATAACGATCTCTTTTTCTCTCGCCAACTCTCCACACACCCGACCCCCACACTCACTCTCACACTCACACACATACATATACAGAGACACACAAACACACTCACAAAAATACACGCACACTACATTATTTTCTTGTCTCAGGCTGTGTACAACTTTACAAAAATGGTGAAAGTGGATTCTAGTGACTTAATTCAATGCATTAAGCTTGCTTAAAGAAATGCGTTTTCAATGATTTTCTTAAGGGTGTGTAAGTATTCAGTCAATTTATGTGCAGTGATTATTTGCAGCCCAGACTAAAGAAGTGAAGTGACTCCAGACATCAGACAATGACACTGGTTCCTCGATAGCTCTTGAATTTCGCTCTACAACCAGAGCTCCATTAATTATTTTACGATTAATTTGGCTCTCAAAATTTTTGTTTGTACCAGTTTTACCACTGTGTTCACTCAATTGTTTCTTTCTTATTTTATTTTTTTTTTTGTTGGGATCCCACAGCTTCATGTCACCAGAAATCTATGCAGTAGCTCTTCTAGAGAAGCTAGCCTTATTCATAACTTAGTGGTTGACTTTCATGCCTCTTTTTAATGGGAGAGTGTTTTGGCTGATGATTCGTCCATGCTATGGATGGTTTTCTGTTTTTCATCACTGCAATGATGCTGTTTAGTTTAACCTAGAGCCAGTGATCAAATAGTATGTTATTTCTGTTCATTTCCGCCCAAAGAGATTAATGCTGGAAAGAAGAGAGCTGAATGAAAAGTACAAGGCAGATCAGATCAGCTACGTAGAGAATATGACTCCAGAGCAGATACAGGAGGAGGAGGAGGAGAAGCAGAGAAAAGCTTTGAAGAAGCTGAAAAAGGTAGGTGTCAACATTATTATGGATGAATTTCAGGCTTGTCATTAATGAAAAGAAAATTTGCCTGTCTGCTTGCAAACATGAAAGTGCTGCGGCCAAGGCACCCATGAAGGGAATAGATTGTTCATTGAGCTTACGTTCGATGCCAACAAGAAACACCCATGTTGTCTGTGGTAAACCACCACAGTCTTGGCCAGGATTCAAACCCACGCCCTTCAGCTACATTTACAAGCAATTGACATTCCTTACTTGTTATGTTAGTTCTGTTTGTCTAACCTGTTATCTCGATATTACTGAGGCACTAGACTGTATGTCGCAGACCTTCCAATACAAGTGAGAGCTTAGCCAAACTGAATGGATGGGATTTTGATAGATTTTTTAGGCCTGGTAAGAAGTAGGATTTGCGTAGGAAAAATAATGTGGTGTCAGTGTCAGGAAAATGTGAACACAAAGTTTACGACTAATCATACGAATCAAAAGGAGACAATTTTGATGTGGGTTTTTTTCTAATATTCTAAGGTTTGTAGTATTCCACCAGTAATAGCGCTGCACTTCTCACTTCTCAGACTAAATTGATCCCCCTGACTGTAGGTGGTAGGCATGAAATTGGCCAAATACCTCAGCCTCAGGATATTTCAGTTGTTTTTTATTTTTTTTGTGTGTGTGTTTTTGGTTTGTTTGGGTTTGTTTTTGTTTGTTTTTTTTTGGGGGGGGGGGGTTGTCATTTATTTGTTTTTGTTTTTTGGATGGTCGGGTTGCTTTTTTATGCTGTTTTGGGGGGTGGGGTTTTCATTGGTTCATACGCTTAGTTACCATAGATTTACAATTAATTTCTCCACTATCACTTTCAGGCCAGGAAAGAACTAGGAATGCCCAAGAAGCCCTGGTCAGCCTTCACATGGTTTGTGTCAGAGAAGTATCCTCAACAGGCAGGCAAGGGGACGAATGCGGAGCAGGGCACACAAGAGCCACAGGTCAGTCTTCTTCTTCTTCTTCTTCTTCTTCTTCTTCTTCTTCTTCTTCTTCTTCTTCTTCTTCATTTATGTCCGCCAACTCAGTGAGACTGAGAATAGTACTGTCTTCTCTGTATTTTCTCAAGCATAGACGTCAACTAATGACTCAGCTTTATGTCTGCTCATGTAAATCAAACTCCATGGAGCTGTAGGAAGAACTGTTCAACACCTTGAGCTAAGAGTTGTGAAATGAAGATTTAAACTTTCTTTTGAATTGCCTGAAAAAGGACAATAAAGATTTGTATTATTATTATTATTATTATTATTTTGAAATTATCCATATTTGGGTATTTCCCATCTGACTATTGTTAGAATCAGTACGGTTTTCTCCTACCATCCAGTCAGCTCCTTCAGTCTTCTCTGACGGAATTAAAAGAAAAAACTCTTGTTGATAGCGTGTCAGTGCCAGTTTTCATTTTGCCAGTCTTCAAAGAGGAAGAGGATATTATTACAGATTTGACAGTTTGGAGCAATTTGTTTCAAATTATTTCATTTCCCACTCATTTATAAAGATTTAGAGAAGAAATGGGGACCATATGGTACGTTTATGATTCAATTAGCGTGGAAGCTAATTGGCACTTGGAATACTGTAAAACCTAAAATAACAGATTGTTTAAGCCAGAAGGTCTTGCGTAATAAAATACTGATGTTTGTCTGATTTTACTTTTACACACAAAATCTCAATTTTAGTCTGCATAAAGATGCAAAGGCCCAGGTTTTGGCCTGTTCTGAAACAACCAGAAAAATTTGTTTTTAAACTTGCCATGATGTTCCGTGTTCCCATTCCAAAAGATGCGGTGAATGAACTGCTGATTTCAAAACCTTAAATAAAAACAATTCCAAACCACTTTTAAACATATATAAGTAGATGTTTGACAGTTGAGGGTAATGTTCCTGCTTGGAGAGTGGAGACACAGACAACCCTTGTCATATGCGCAGGACTATTAAGGACAATGAAATGAACTTCTCATTGCGTAAGACACCAAAGAAAGAAAAATGTCTGTGTGAACTCCCTTTGCCCAGGACTCAAACTCAGTTTTTAATTCCCCTCTAGTGAAATTTAATTGATTCAATGGCTTGTTTCTCTTTTTTTTTTATTTCAGGTTCTTGCACAGACAGTTTTCAAACAAATAACAGACCAATGGAAGGTTTTACCAGACTCAGAGAGGGAGGTGAGTGGGCCAGACTTTCTTTTACAGCCTTTTACTTTTAACTTTTTCCATAGGCAGAAATATTGGTTGCCTGTCTCTCAGCTGACTTTTTTTTTTTCCTATTTATCGGATCTAATGAATTCGTGGCCGTGCTGCAAGACTCCTGCAACAACTTATCCATATCCCTTAGCAGCTCCAAGGAGCTAGGAAAACCTCTGGATCACGAGAAATGAAGACAGGCCGATTTGATCAGTCCACCGTGCCTAATCTTACGTGGCATAATTAACAATAGATGTGGGGTATTTTTCGATCTTAAGCCAAACAATAGTTGCTGTTGCCTTTGTGGTATCTGCTCACTGAGAAAGACCAATGAGCCAATTTACCAGAGGGCACTGCTGTCATTACAATTCGTAATTTTAATGTTGTCTATCAATTTACATCGCATTCTCCAGGTTTACTACGACAAATCCAGAGAATCTCGAGAACGGTACCTGGTGGAGATGGCGGACTGGGAGGAGAGTATGATAGAGGCAGGTCACTTGGACGTGCTGCGAGTTTCCACCCTGAAGAAATTGAAGCAAGCAGAAGGGAAGACAACACAAAGCAAAAAAAAGAACAAAGTGATATATAAAACATTTCAGTGAAATTGAAACTTTGAACGAGTGAATGATGTTTTTGAGTGAAACTTTATGTGTGTGTGTGGTTTGTTTGTTTTTTTCAGTGTGACTCATATTTTCCTTATGGGGATTTTTTTTTTTCCCATTTTTTTTCATTTTGAAACATGTTCTTTGTGGTTGTCCGGATTTGCTTATTTTAGAGTTGGAACTGTTGTATTGTTTGTTAACAATTAAATTCAGAAAAGTTTATTTGGAGTTCTGTCTGTTTAAAACAAAAATACACTTCTAATTTTTTATCAGGATTAACTGGAGAATTGTTAAATTAAAAAACAAAAAAAAAAACAAATAACCAGTCCATCTAAAGCGCATGACTCCTGGGTATGACTAGCCCTGACAAATTGTGGCGTTTTATTTTGTTTTGTTATCCATATCCCTTCACACTGCCTTAGCAGTGTCGGGACCCAGCTCCAAGGAGATGGGAAAACCTCTGGATCACAAGAAATAAAAAAGATAGGCAGATGATCAGTCCACCATGCCTAATCTTGCGTGGCGTAATGAGCAATCCAAAAGGGGTATTAGTATTACTCAATCTTTAAGCCAAACAATAATTGCTGTTGCCTTTGGTGGTATCTGCTCATTGAAAGAGACCAATGAGCCAATTTACTACAGGGCACAATGATGTAATTACTCATGATTTGTGTGCAATTATGTTTGTTGAAATCAGATC
This sequence comes from Melibe viridis, assembly GCA_039654465.1. Taxonomy (NCBI): domain Eukaryota; kingdom Metazoa; phylum Mollusca; class Gastropoda; order Nudibranchia; family Dendronotidae; genus Melibe; species Melibe viridis. The sequence continues at coordinate 2,393 of JBCIKM010203057.1, read as the reverse complement.
AAACAATATTCAGTCGTCTCTTTAACTTAAAGTGCATGATGTTTAGTTTCTTGCTCTAGGTAAAGCTGGGTGGTGGGGGGGGGGGGTATAAAAAAGGCTGCAAATTCAGCAGGGAACTAGCAAGGTAGTCTCTAATTATTTGGTTATGTGTGTGTGCCCATATCATTTTAAACTCTGCATCCATTAAATGTTGGCCAGGGTATGTTTTTTTTTTTGGGGGGGGGGGGGAGGGGAGGGGTTTCATAGCTTGAATGAAATGGATGAGAATTCACAGTAAAGAAGTTAGCTGTTAAGACGCAAAGTTTATCACATGAAACGATACTCATGCGTGCAATGGACTGTTTGGAGCAGGTGGAGTAGTGTCCCTTGCAGGAAATGTCTGTGTCTGGTCTATTAATCAACTCTCAAGTCTTACCGTGACGTCAGTGGGTGGCAGTCCCTGGTGAGCTCTTCTACTTGAGTCTCTCGTCTTCCATAGTAAGGCTATGGTCTTACTACTTTTTTCCCCTTTTCTCTCCTGTGTCCTGTTCCAGTGTCACATCTTTGATGTCTTGTTTGCATTTCAGTGGTCGGTCCTCCAGCATCTCACATAACTGCCCGTTAAAATCTAGATGTAGCAAGTACTTCTGTTTACTTTGCCGTTGGGCCTCTCTATGATGACCATTTTGTGTCATGTCGGACTGTCTCTGTTTCTGCAGCCGCCACTGCCAGCCGTGTGCCTATTTTGTTGTTATATGGTTGTTTGTTTTTTTGGGAGGGTGGTTGTTTTGTTTTTCAGCTGTGGGGGTTTCTTGATTGATTTTATGATTTCGTTTGTTTTTTTTTCAATTGTTTTTGGGAGTTAGAATGATAATCACAGGAAATTGTGTGTAATTTGCTGCAAGTGCGTCCACCATTACCTCTGTCAATCAGTATGCATTTATAATGTTTCTATTACATCAGAATCTTTTATAAATAAAAACAAAAATTGTTTCAAGCAAGTGAATGTTTTGTTTTTTGTTTAAAATTTCACAAAATCTGCATTATATTTTTTTAGTACGTCATGAAGCCTGTTTGGGTTATGTTACAGTTTTCCAGACAAAAACAATACTACTACTACTACTACCACTCTACCACTACTACTACTACTACTACTACTACTACTACTACTACTACTGGCACTACTACCACCACCACTACTACTACTACTACTACTACCACTACTACTACTACTACTACTAATACTACTACTGCTGCTGCTACTACTACTACTACTACTACTGCTACTACTACTGACACTACTACTACTACTACTACTACCACTACCACTACTACTACTGCTGCTACTACTATTTTCCGGGACTGTCCCGGATTCCGTATCTGCTCATTATTGTTTTTTCCTTTCATAATTTGTTCTCCCCATCATATAATATCTGAACATAATCACCTTGTCTGTACCTACTCAACTCTGAGGAAGACAAGCCCTCTCTTTCAATACCATGACCATAGTAGTATGAGGGGGGGGGGGGTCCTGATTCTATTCGTATGCACTCACTTTCATCCATCCGTGGGTGGTGAGAGTTGATCCCCTGCTGGCACATATCAGGCCACCGCCCTTCCTAAAAAAAAACAACCCAAATAAGCAGCCCCAAACCCCACATTGTATTATTTCACCGTGTACGTGGTGTGACTCGTGCCTTCCAGGAATAACCCCAAAACTGACCCCAGCAGCCACCCACTGTCGTCCTGCCTTTCCTGAGCCTTCATTGATCTCGTCTGGTCCCTCCGTGTTGTGAAAACTGTCTTCTCAAACTCCAACACTGGTCACTGACTGTGACTGAGGGAGGGAGGGGGGGGGGCAGTCAACGTTTGTCTGCCTCCTTCACACAAGTTTGATACCCTTTCTTATCCTGCCATAATATCTTTTGCGTATTGATTCAAGTGTACACATTGTGCTACTTACTTAAAGGTATATTATGTTTTGGCCTATGTGTAACCCTCTTAACCCCATTATGATGCTATGATTGATTGTGATTAGTTTTAGTAGCACCGATCAAATGGTCAGCTACAGAGCCAGATATAAATCTTCTATCTTTGTTGTTGTCTCTTTGTTAATAGCCCCACCCAATAAAAGCAAAAGCAGCAGTATTGATATTATTCTTAGTACAGTAGTAGTACTACTAAGAATAATAAGAGTTTTTAAAAAGTCTTTTGATCTAATTAATTAAACTGACAGAAGTAATAGTAAAACTACTACTTCTGCTACTTCTGCTACTACTACTTCCACCACCATACTACTAACTACTACTACTAGTAGTAGTAGTAGTAGTAGTAGTAGTAGTGAGAATAATAAGAAAAACAAAGGCTTTCAATCTAATTAAAGTGGACGTGAGATATAATAGTCTTTCCGCTTC
>JBCIKM010202948.1:0-12753 GCA_039654465.1 Melibe viridis | reverse complement strand
ATCATCTTACTTTCCTCTGGGCTCCTCTATGACCCTCGTGTGTTGTGGGGCCCTAAAACCTCCAATAAACAATAAACTAATGGTAAGAATTGGAGGCCAAAACACTAGTAAATTTGATGTAAATATAGAGGTGAGACGAGGTTGTATGCTATTTATAAAACTCATGAATTCAGTTTTTAAAAAAGTGCAAAGTATTGAGATCACTAAATGCAGGAATGTGGAAGCTTAAACCAGTTCAACTTAAAAATTTTTGCTTTTGCAGACAACTTGGGGGTATTTGGAAAAACGCAGCAAGATTTACAATATGACGTCAGCATCCTATATAAAGAATTGAAAAAGAACGAACTCAAAATAAATGTAAAGAAAATTAAATCAATGGTAGTCAACAGCTAAGAAACACTTGAACAAGTGGATAAATACAAATATCTAGGAGTCATAATATCATCAAATTGCACTCTTAAAGAAGAAATTAACCAAAGAATTTCTAAAGCAACTAACATGTATAGTCAACTTGGGCAACCTTTCATTGAGAAAAGAAAATTGACAACAAAAATAAAAAAATTTAGGTTGCAAGCAAGTGAAATGAAATTTCAAAGACAATCAACAGTTAAGACAAAGAAAGATAACAATAAGAAACACAAGAATTAGAGAGGAAATTAAAACAGAAAGCCTTGCATTTAAAATAGAAAGTGTAACTAATTTATGAAATCTTGATAAACAACCTTTGCAAAGGTGTCAATGATTGTGTCATCAAATAATAATTTTAATATCTGTGGACCTGTGAAAATGACACACAAAGAAAATAGCATCAGAAAATGAGTTCATTGTCAATTTCAACCCTTTTTTTTCCATGCTGGATTCCAGTGCATAAGTTATGTATGAAGTATTGTTAAATAGATATGATAACTCTTCAGAAAATTCATTAGCTTTAATGTCATTTATGATATGAAAAAAATAGTATTGCTTTGATCGAAATTTTATAGAAAGTAACTGCAAGTGAAAATATGGTAGTCAGGCAGAAACTCAAATATTGCTAGATATATTTTTTGGTTGTTTTTAAACTTTAATATAGAACAATTTTATTTTTGAAAATGGGTAAACATTGGAGTGATTCTTTATCTTTTTACAGATGTTTCAAAAACAGTCAATGGTATTTCGTGGGAGATGGTGATGTGGTGTGATATTCCAAAGCTTTGGGTCAGCCTGCTGATGTCGTTGTATGAGCTAAAGCAATATGAAGAATTAGGAGTCATCACTGTTGGCTTGTGTGATAATCTGATTGGATGTTCCTTTCCCAATTTTAAACTGCTCAAATCTGCAGCTCTCCCAGGAGAAAGATATGAAAACATCAATGTGGGGCAAATCTTGTTTGATTTGAAGCCAAAAGGTAGGTTATTTACTGAAGCAAATAATTTATTTTGTCTTCTTTTTAATTTTTTTTTTTTTTTTCACTTTATACTGATTTTTGTCTTTGGGAAAAATATTTTATCAACAGCAGGGTTCCCACTCGGTCAGGAAGTCAGGAAAAGTTGAGAATTTGCTCCCGATTGGGAAAAAATGGTCTTGAAAATCAAAGTGGTCTTGAATTTGGCAATTGTGGTCATGAAAATTGATTTGGCTGTTCAGAGAACCCACTTTAAAAATGATAAAATAATTATAACAAAATAAAGAAGAAAGCTCATTTTGTGTTTAATTTTTGTTACAGAGAATGGCAGATATACAAGTTAGTTACAAACAGAGATATGTAGCAATGCTCTTATATTATTTGATGCGGTATATGAACTTTTATGCATTGAATGTTATGAGTAGCTCTCTTTTGTTTTAAAATTTTGCTACTTTTTTTTTGATACTGGAAGTACCTGTAGGTTTTGTGTACTGTAAGACAGATGCGTTATGCTCAACTCCTTCTTTATAAATCAGAGTGCATTCTTAATACTCAATCCGGATTTTAAACTTCAATTTTTTCGATAATTTTTCTTTCCAGTCTTACATTTACGACAATGATGGACACGTTACAGGTCTTGAATTTTGAGATGGCTTTTGAGTGGGAACCCTGCAAAAAGCTTACATATTAAAATCTTCTTTAATTAATTCTATAATTGTATTTTGAGCTTGTACTTCTTTTCTTAATCTTGTTCACTTTAGGTTCTTTAGATTCTTGATTCCTCCACCTAAATAATAATAATAATAATAATAATAATAATAATAATAATAATAATAGTGATAATAATAATAATAATAATGCTTGCAATGAGAATAATATTTCATTCTTTCTTTCTTTCTTTCTTTCTTTCTTTCTTTCTTTCTTTCTTTCTTTATCTTTACCATTAGTATCTTTCGGTGTAAGGTTTGATTGCTGTGCACAAATTTTTGCCACTGATCTCTATCCAGGCTTCTCCTTTTTGCAAATATACAACCTTTCTTTTCTACTATGCCTGAGATTGCTTCTTGCTACAATTTCGTTGGTATACTTCTTGGCAACTTTCCGTGCTTTTAACAGTCTAAAATTTGTTTTGGGATCCTGTCATTTTCCATCCTATTTGCATGGCCAAACCACTGAAGTTGGTTCTTCTATAATTAGAAAGTTCATTCATATGTGTTTTATAGACCTACAAAAGGCGTTTGATTCAGTGAAGAGAGAAGAGCTGTGGAAAGGACTTAAAGAGCATGGAATGAACAAAAAATTAATTAGGGCAATTCAATCTTGTTTTACTAATCCTGAGAGCATTGTAAGAATAGGAGGTCAGAACACTAGTAAATTTGATGTAAATAAAGGTGTGAGACAAGGTTGTATTCTCAGCCCACTGCTATTTATAGTACTCATGAATTCAGTTTAAAAAAATTGCAAAGGAATGAGATCACTAAATGTAGGAATGTGGAAACTTAAAAAATGTTATCTTTTGCAGACAACTTGGTTGTATTTGGTAAAGCACAACAAGATTTACAGAATGACTTCAGCATCCTATATAGAGAATTGAAATGGAGAGATCTTAAAATAGATGTAAAGAAAACTAAAACTATGATAGTCAACAGAAAGCCCCCCAAACAGAATTGAAATAAACAAAGAAACACTTGAACAAGTGGATAACTACAAATATATAGGATGATAATATCATCAAATTGTAGTCTTAAAGAAGAAATTAACCAAAGAATTTCAAAATCAACTAAAGTCAGCTTGGGCAAGTTTTTATCGGGAAAAGAGAATTAACTACAAAAAGCAAAATATCAATATTTAATTCTATCTATTGCCCAACTCAAATCTATGGAAGTGAAACATGGAACTTAGATAACAAAGATAAAAATAGGTTGCAGGCAAGTGAAATGAAATTTCTAAAACGATCAGTAGAGATAAGATAAGAAGCACAAGAGAATTAGAGAAGAAGTTAAAACAGAAAGCCTTGCATTTGATAATAATAATAATAATGATAGTAATAATGATAATTATAATAATAGTAATAATAATAATAATAATAATAATAATAATTATAATGGTTTGTGCTTATATACTGCTTTTTACATATCTGGATATATCCCAAAGTGGTCAGCAAGATAGATTAAATTTTTTGTTTATAGGTGATTTTAGGGTCCAATGAAACATGAGGATCATAGAGGTGACCAAAGGAGGGTGAGATGATAGTGAAGTTGAAAGAGAGAAAAGGTTAGAGGGGAGATTATTTACAATCACAATACATAAACACCACATAGATGTCTACATTATCAATATTACAGAGAGAGAGAGAGAGATGTTAAATCTATCGAACAGAAAAAAAGCTCTATGAAATTGACGTGTCTTAAGTAAAGCTTAGAAATTGTACTGAAATTTTGCATCTCGAACGCTACAAGGGAGATCATTCAAGGGGGAAGGATTAATTGAAAGCCCAAAACAGTTAATTAACACCCATAAAGCTCAACTCAATAATGGACTATGCCACCCTTGGAAAATGCAGGGGATTTGTGTTTTTCTCGACAGTAGCTGCTTAGTATAATTTGTTGACATTGGCAACAATGCAAGTGGCAGAAGTTTACTTTTTGTGTCACCTGATGAATAAAAATCAAACCAGTTTGAACTATTTCGGTTCAGTGGTGAGCTGGAAAGTCATGTAGTGTCTATCATTTTCACAGTTATTTCTATCAATGAACCAATACAGTAGCAACGCAGATAGCTAGCTTGCTTTGAATTTAATCACCTCAGCCTGGTTTAATGGATCATGATTTTTTGGACGCTGAAAAGTTCAAGTGATTTTTTAAATGTCATTTACAGGTCTCTGAAGAGGAATTTTTTCAATTAATGTTTACCTGTGATGAATGCTTTGTTGAGATATTACAGAGAATGAGCAATAATTTAAAAAGAGAACTTATAGTTACATATATTTTTGTTTTTCTCACGGGCTATTTGTTTAACTTTAACAGGATTAAAGAAGTGGCATTTGAAGATGGGAGAGTTCTTCATAAAGCGAGGGGCAGATATCCACACCATCGCAACAAAGTTTGAAAGACCCCTTCTGCTGGCTGTGGTGATGCTGAGTTTTGACGCTGGTGAGCAATGGCAATATAATGCAAAAATCCAACCAGGGATGTAAATCTTTCAGAATTATATAATGCTTTCCTATTTTTTGTTTAATTTTGATTTTTTTCTAGTTATTTTATGATTTACTTTTCAAAATTTAGATTCATATGATAAATATTTTTTTTTTAAATTTCTGTTAGATATGTGTGGAAGTGCAGTCATGTATCTGATTTTATGTTTATTTTCTGTAATCTGTGCATCATCACCAATCATTTGATCAGGAAAAATTCCATTTAACTCGGATTACAAAATGAAATTAAGAAATAAGCAACGATTTTCTGGAATGTTCCTTTTACCTGCTTATTATTTTTAGACTGAAGTTGTTGAAATATAAATTATTATTGTATACATTATCATTTTAACCGTTATCCTTGATAGGTCTATGTAGAATTTTTCCTGATTTTTGAATTTAAATGGGAATTTCTTAAGTTTATACATTTTCAAATTGGATAAAGATCCTCTAAAATTGTGTTATTTTAACACTGATGTCAAGAATGCAATGGCATTAATTGGATTTTTTAAAGAACCCTGATCATGCTATTGCTTGATTTAGCAAAAATCCTTGTGTGGACTTTGCACACTAAGAAACTTGATGGAGATTTTCTTCTCCATTTTAATTTGATAAGTTGTGATGCTTCAGATTTTTTTTTTTGAAATTATATTTTGCATTTACATCCCTGGTCCAACTTATGAATTGAAACAAGAAAACAAATTTTTTATAATGTTCATATATCATATCATAAAGAGCTAAATAGGCTAAAGTAAAGCCTGTAATGCTCATTTAAAAGTAAGCCTTAACAGAAACAAAAACTTAGAATAAAAAAAAAAAATATAGAAAAGACATTGTATTATCCCGCCCAATACTATCAGACCAGTTAAAATACGGTAACAATTATAACATGGTTCACACAGAAATAGGAATTTTTTGACGAAATCAGTCAGAAGCATGTTCACATCACATAGTGGGGAATCAAAATATTAAATTAGATTACAGGGCGTACGTATATAAACACATGATTCTTCATCATATTCATAGAACAAACATTGTAACTCTTTATCAACGAAATTCTTTAAGCGATTGAGAGAATTTGAATCCTTGGTTACAAAAGAGAGGTTATTCCAAATTCTAACCGTAGAAAGTTTTAAAAAAATTGGTCTTATTTTACTCTTTTGTCCAGTCAAGATTTCTGGCCATTTAGTTATATTCTTTCTTATCAAAACATAACATAACATCTTTAGAGTTTGTAGGAAGTGAATGCCTCTAAAAATATCAAAAGTTTTTAGAGTTCACCATTTTCCTTTTTTTTTTTTTTTTTTCATCCAAACATTTTCTTTTTTTGTAATTTTTTCCCCCCATTATTTTTAAAAACTATTTCTTTTCATCGGCTTGAATGTAGATTTTTAATTTTAGGTAGGGATTATTCTTCTTTTATTCAAATCAATTGTTTTGCAGACACACCAAGTTTTCTGGAGCTGGTGTGGGACAAACTATCTCCAACTGAATATGACAAGACCGATGAATTGGAAGGTTCAGCATTTCACTTTCTAGCAAGACAGATTGCAATGAAATCCACCAAAAAAGAGATCACAGTTGACATTTTATTCAGAAACCTTCTTTTTAATGGCTGTGCGACATTTTGTACTGACAAAGATGGCAAATTTCCTTACCAGCTGATTCCTGCTCACCACAAGTTGCATAATGAATTGAGAGAGACATTGTCAAACCCATGTAAGTAACGTAATGAACAGGCTTTTTACTGTAATGAATTGACAGAGACAGTGTCAGACAGTGTTAAACCCCTGTAAGTAACTTAATGAACAGGCTTGATACTGTAATTAATTGACAGAGACAATGTCAAACCCGTTTAGGTAACTTAATGAACAGGCTTTATACAGTAATGAATTGATAGAGACAATGTCAGACAGTGTCAAACCTATGTAAGTGACTTAATGAACAGGCTTGATACTGTAATGAATTGACAGACAGTGTCAAACCCATTTAGGTAACTTAATGAACAGGCTTGATACTGTAATGAATTGACAGACAGTGTCAAACCCATTTAGGTAACTTAATGAAAAGGCTTGATACTGTACTGAATTGGTAGAGACAGTGTCAAACCCATTTAGGTAACTTAATGAACAGGCTTGATACTGTAATGAATTGACAGAGACAGTGTCAAACCCATTTAGGTAACTTAATGAACAGGCTCTATACTGTAATGAACTGCTAGAGACAGTGTAAAACCTGAAGACCAAGATGGAAAAACGATCAAAGTCACGTTTTACTGAAATTGAGAAATCAGGTTTTTAAAGTTTGAAACTGACAATTAAAAAAAACTGATGCCAAGTAGTTCCCAGTTAGTTTTTAGTGAAGTCCATTCACTTAACTAAGGATATGAATATTTTGAGCCATGAGTTTATCCAATAAGTTTTAATAATTCACAGTTTTTGTCGGCAACCCCCATTTGGACTTTGGTCATTTTTCCATCTGAAAATTATTTTCCCCATATTTTCAGTTGAAACATTGTAATTAAATGACCAATTAAACTGTTTCCATCAACTATGTGAAATGACCTTTAAATGGACACATAGCCAAGTCCCTATAGGCATAAAGCTCTCCTATTTAGCCAAAAGGTTCAGACCCTGAAGCTGCATTTTACCGATAAAGTTGGCAGCGTTGCATTCCCTCTTTTCCCCTTGGTTTGTTTCCTGAGAGAAAAGTTTTCATAGCAAACATTGATAGATGTTCACTTGATTTTTAAATTGCCCATCAAAATGACACTGTCTGAATGTAATTTGGTATTTTACAGTCACCCAATCTGAAATGTTGGTGGCCTGATTTCTGCTTCATACAGGTTCTTGTTTTCAAACCATTCCACCTGTCTCATTGTATTTTGTCCCCAATTTTCAGTGAACGCCTCCGAACAGTAAACGTCCAATAAGGGATAAACGGCTTCATTCTTATCAAATGGCCATTACATAATGGAGACATTGTGTTGTCGTAGAGTGTTGACAGTTCGAACCCAAACTCAACATTTCATCACACACTACACTGTATTTCAAAACCCTTTGGTTGCATAATTTTCCATTCACAAAATACAAGCATTTTTAAAAATTTAAAGACAAATAAACAAATCATTGATAGTTTTAGGACACAATGACACTTAAGTTAAAGCTTTTAGAGTTGCAAATGGATGACAAATTGAGGAAAAACAGCTTGAAGAGCAAATAGGGTACCACAAGCCATTTATTTCATAGACTGAAAACTTAAAACAAAACAAAAAATAAATTCAATACATCATTAAGACAAAACAATTCTAAAATTCAATACATTAGATCTTAAGACAAAACATTACATTCAGTCAGTCTTTGTCACTGTCAATACATTAGATCTTAAGACAAAACATTACAATCAGTCAGTCTTCGTCACTGTCAGACTCTGAGTCCTCCTCGTGGAGACTGTCTGGTTTTTGTCCATCATGGACAAGTCTATTGTAGAAGTCATGTACTTCAGGCGGGCAGAACTTCTTCAAGACTTGCAGGTCTTTATACTTTGCCTCACTAATTGCAATGATATTTGCATACAGAGGAGTTGGTTTTCCATTGGCACATTTTGCCGCTGTGGCCCTCGCGTTCTTACTAGCCCTGACAACCACTGCAGAGTCATATATCGCATTCCAGTTATAACGAAAATGAATAACATTAGGGTATTCCCTACGTACAAGCAGCTCCCGAACAGGCCTTGTCTTGAAGGGACATGTTGCTTTAAACAAGGGTTTCAGAAACTCGCCCCAGTTCAGGAATGCCGACTGTTCCATTGTGTAGACATTATAAGGATGAGGGCGACATCTTGCAGCCCGAAACTGCTCTGCCCATTGCGTTGGCAAATCAATGTTTGCTTTTTTATTAATAATGGACAAGTCACGGTCACACTCCATGTATGAGTGGCCACGGATTGGGAAAGTCACTTTAATTGTTGAAAACTTTTTCCCAATATGAACAAGATAATACAGCAGCCTTATTATTGTGTAGTTTTTGTTCTGGCCACTACAAGAGTCACAAAAAAGTTCTAACTTTTGGACACACGCCAATACATTGTCCAAATACAAACAAAGCAATGAAGCAACATCATTGCCTCCTTTTCTTGCAGTCCTTTCGTCATATGTATAGATATGCACAGTCACTGGCCAACTCATGAATGTTGAATGAATGTAGAGTCAGTTGATGGCGGTAATACACATCATTTGTCGTCTTGTTTGGGCAGGGCAGGTCCTTCTGGTAGTCAAATGCCACTGCCAACACTGAGGCATCTGACTTGGCCTGATTTTTTGCCACCCTCTTTCTGTGGTAGAAAGTCTCAGCCTTCCGCTGGTGGAGCTCCTTTTCAGTTGCAAGACTTTGTCTTTTCTTGAGGAGTCTGGTCCTCAGGGGAAGAGAGCAGGCCTTTATCCACTGAGCCCAGCTCGACGATGAACTCGTCACATTTCGAACATGTGTCCGACCGAGGATAGCCAAAAGAAATATTGAAGGAACGTTTGAACACATCCCTGTAGGTGTTGTATCCCACAGACACATAAGGGTGTATATCCTTGAACCGAGTAAACATTTTAGAAATGTTCAGGTCTGCATCAAGGTACAGCTTTTGTGACTTTCCCCTGGAATAATGGGACATCCGTCCACGAAAGGATGAGATGTGGCTGATGATCTGTTGTTTCAGCTCCTCAGTTAACTTGTGGGGTCTATTGGTGTGTTTCCCACGTTGATCAGTAGGAGGGCAACCTGAAAGTAATAACAATTAAAATAAATTATTAACTAGTAATAGGAATTTTTTTCTGGTTTTTATCTCTTTTTTTCTCAAGATGTAGATTGGATTTATACTAACATTGAAAAATTATCCGAATTAAAATAGATGAATTTTAAAGAAACTAGAAACTCATGATCTGTCAAGTAAGGCATCAAACTCTGCTGCTCTAATGTGTTCGTTCTATTGCTGTTACCATTATTATACATACCCCGAATTAAAATAGATGAATTTTAAAGAAACTAGAGACTCATGATCTGTCAAGTAAGGCATCAAACTCTGCTGCTCTAATGTGTTCGTTCTATTGCTGTTACCATTATTATACATACCTAACAGTGGTACTGCATAGTGGCTGACCCTTTGATTGCCCTAACCTTCCAACCAGGCACTCGAAAGATTATTTTCACCCTCAGGATTGACACAGGGAGTTTTATCTTCTTACCTGATTTTTTGTACATTTACTTCTCTCTAGTGATGTAAGCAACTTAATGAACAGGCTTTATACTGTAATGAACTGCTAGAGACAGTGTAAAACCTATGTAAGCAACTTAAAAGCAAATGAAGAAAAGAGGAGCAGGCACTGGGAAAAGATAAAAATGAATAGAAAATAGTATAGACACAGTGCCGAGGTGAGTCAAAGCCATAGAGAGAAAGGAAAAAAACAGTAAGACGTCGGAGGAGGGAATCGAACCCAGGACCTGCCACGGCACCGATTCGCCTGGCCACTGCCAGAACAGCGGGCCTACCAACTGAGCCATCCTCCACCCTAAAAAAGTGGTTTCAAGCTCAGCGATAAATCTGTGTCGCTGAAAGTGACTATGCTGTTTGGAATGTTGAGGAAAGGAAGATACTGGGACAAACGCAGCAAAATTCAATTTTTTTTCAATTATTGGACCCATAGATTACTGATGAAAATTGTCTGACAACAATTTTATGGGTACCCGGCTAAAAAAAGCCAGCAGCAAATACAACAGACACAATCAGTTGATTTCTTTATACAATGGTATTTTCGTAAGTAGTAATAGCATTTTTGATTTTAGTACTTTTCTCTTGTCTCTCTTATTTGTTTAGAAATGAATCTCTGTATAAAAAAATGAAAAAATGATTTTTTGAGACAATTTATTTTTCTGTATTTTTCTGTATTTATTTACCTTTCTCTATGGCTTTGTCTTGTTCTCCTCTCGACACCGTATTCATACACTTAATATTTTCACAATCTTTGTATAAAAAAATGGAGTCCAAGACACCTGGGTAAAAAAAACAAAAAACAACAAACAAAAACAAAAACAAAACAAAAAATACAGAACAGTGAACTTGGCTTCATCCCCAGTCATATCCAGTGTTTGCATGTGTCAGTAGGATAGCACACATAGTACTCTATTGTCTTTTGTAGTGCATTTGAAGAGAAAAAACAACATTGCGCAATTTTTGTGAGGAAGAAAGAATAATCCGTTGGGAGAGAGAGAGAGAGAGAGAGAGAGAGAGAGAGAGAGAGAGAGAGAGAGAGAGAGAGAGAGAGAGACAGACAGACAGAGAGTGCGAGAGAGCGATTGAAATCAGAGATATAAAAGTAAAAAACGAGAGAGGATGAAAGAGAGAGAGAGAGAGAGACACACACACACATACACACACACACACACACACACACACACACACACACAGAGTGAGAGAGCGATTGAAATTAGAGAAATAGAAGTAAATAGCGAGAGAGGAAGAGAGAGAGAGAGAGAGAGAGAGAGAGAGAGAGAGAGAGAGAGGCAGACTGACAGACAAACCGACAGAGAAATGCACAGACAAAGAGAAATACAGACGTACTAACAGAGGGGATTTTGGGAATATAAGGGGGGAAAATGAGGTACAGAAGTAAGGTATGAAAAGAGAGAGTGGGAGATTAAGATGGAATTTTAAGAGTGGAGGATAGAGAGAGTGTGAATGAGAGGAGAATGAAAGAGAGAGAGAGAGAGAGAGTGGGAGGAAGGGAAGAGTGCTAGGTTGAAGGGAGATAGAAAGCTTTTTTTTAAAGATATATATTATATATATGTTTTCTTAAAATGTCTTTGTGGTAAATATTGACGCCATGGGTACTATTTTCCTCGTTAGTTAAAGATTAAATGGAAAAAGGTAGAGTAATTCACACAACCCGACTATCACTGCCACTGTAAATCTACCATTTTACGCACTTCGAATCAAGTTGTTTGGCCTATTTGTGACTGCTGACGTCGAGGGGCGGAGCTATCATCGATTTGTCTAGTAGTTAATACACTGCCCTAAGGAACACCACTTGAGACCAGAAAAAAACTTGACCTCGCATTACCCACAAATGTTTTTTTTGTCTTATTTCCAAATTTTAATGTTTATTCTTATTTTTTAATTCCAGATGTTGCAAAATGTTGATGATTCTGATTTAAAATTTTCAGGTCTTGGCCTTATTCAAAGGATAAACAAGATGACTGAACTTGCAAATGAGGAGAAAAGAAGTGGTCAAAATCTTCAAAAAGCATTACACATTTTTGACAAAATCATTGAGCTAGTACGACCGTACCCTTGTTTTGAGGAGAAATTAAAAAAGGCACTCTTGAAGAAAGGAATTGTGCTGTTCAAACTTGGAGATTTTAAGATGTCTCACAGACCTATCGTGGAAGCAGTCCAAATAGAGTTCAAGCTTGACAAGGTATGTGTCCTTTCCTTTTTTTGTGGTCTATATTTAGCTTAAATTGTAAAGGAGATGAATCATTAAGTTTGCATGATATTTTGCTTAAAATGATGACCTATTGTTGTTTGCATCTCAAGGAATTTTAGCTTTCTGGTGCATCTGAAAATATATTTATTTCCTTAAAAATGCCTGAAATTTAAAAAATAATTTGCTTTACAGCTTTACTGTAAAAAAAATAAAAAAAATAATGGAAATTAAATTTTCAAGAAGATTATTTTTACTTTTGAATGCAATTATTTCAGCAGATTTTAGGTATAATTTTTCTGAAACATAAAACAAATTTTGTAAAAATCTTTGATATTAACAGTCCTGCCAACCATCACGGATTATCCGGGACAGTTCCAGATTGGGGTATCTGCTGCTCCCTCACTTATGTCTGACCATTATCAGGGTTAAGGTGCAGAAGGTGGTTCATTTTGCCTTATCTTCATTTTCATAGCCTCCAACTTTCATTTCCCTCCGTGGGTGACAGTGACAAGAGTTGGTCACGGCTCTCAGCACAGGCAGCAGTAGCAGCAAGTCACACCTAAAGGTCTAGGCAGTCAGAGAACTATGTGATAACAAAAATAGGATCTGGACATCTTGGTAGACTTGCTTGATATTTTTCTCCGTCTGAATCAGTTTCGACTTCAATGTTGACTCTGTCAATACATTAACTGAAAAGGTCTCCTA
>JBCIKM010202837.1:2568-12754 GCA_039654465.1 Melibe viridis | reverse complement strand
GTAGTAGTAGTAGTAGTAGTAGTAGTAGTAGTAGTAGTAGTAGTAGTAGTAGTAGTAGTAGTAGTAGTTGTAGTAGATTTAATCAAAAAGTTTTACCGATTTCAAGAAATTATAAAACTTCTTATTTATTAACCAGACATATAGACTGAAAAATTGTTGGAGTGTTATCTTGAAGTCACACTTGATTTCCCTAGTTTTCAGGGCTGATAAGTGTAGTAATTCCAGCTGAAGTTACGATTGTGGCGGGATGAGCCAATGCGTGGGTGGCTTTTCGAGACAGGTACATCCAAAACCAGGGTAGATGATAGAGTTTTCAAAGCAGCGATACAATCAGACAGACAAACAAACAAGCAAACAAAGATAGTAACAGGAAGAAACAAGGAAATAAACAAACAAACTCACAAGCATAAAGAGACTTTTTTCCGTTGGTAGGCACAATATTATAAAAAAAAAAAAAACATAATGGAGACCCGCTTTAACAGAACTCAAGGATAAAAAGAAGAAAGAAATCAACCTTGGATTTATTTGAAAATTGATACTAAAGGCTCCTGATTCAAATAACTAATTTGGAGTGATATACGTAGTTCTCTGTTGTGTTCTACTTTGAAAAATACATTAGGTTGACCGCTGATTGAGCATTAAGAAAAAATCCAGTTTTGGGGTTGGTCGCTCATACTGCGACCCGTCAAAACACACGTTATGATGGAAGAGCAATAGAATATGATGAAACCAGCACCTTGATCCAGTGGCGTGATGATGTATTGGTCTCATTATGCCCAGCCCGACCGCCAGAAGCTGTGCCAGGCAGGACAAGACGTGCTCATTATTCTATCATTAAAAATGATAGAATATGACTTGGTAGAAGAAGAAGAAGTAGTATGGGATGTAATCGGTAGCAGAGAGGTACAGTGCTTGCCTCTCGAGCGAAAGGTCCTGGGCTAGAGTCCCATGAACGACAAGCATTTTTCCGGTCAATTCTAGGTGGTTGACACTCCCTGGTGGCATAGAGGTACAGAAACCTCTCAAATCAAAAAGCCGCGAGTCCCAGTCCCATGAAAAGCAATAATTTCAAGCCGTTTTTCTGGTCGGAAGCCACTCCAGGGTCCCTAAGTATGTGGGATCGAGCGTCTAGTCCGATCGGAGACAAGCAATGAACTAGGAGGTCACGTGTACACGTTGAGCACGTTAAAGAACCATTTGCAGTTGGAAATTGAATAGAGTAGACCGCAAGGCAGCTGTCCAGGCAAAATTCAAAATTATTCCCTACACGGACAAGGTGGCTCCAGTGGTAAGGCATTGGACTTCCATGCTGAAGAGGGTGGGTTCTATTCCTGCCGGTGCCATCATGTTGTGGCCTCGGTTAAGGCACTTTACTAAACTTACCTCGTAGGTCCCCCTGGTTGTAGACAACGTTGTCCCTCTGTCCGAAAAATTATAACATGCCTAACAGGCGACGTCTCGTGATAAATGTTTTATGTTCGTTCTCTGCCAGGGATGTAATGGTATTGTAAAGTGCATATAATGAGCACCCGGTGGATATGCGCAAAAGAAATGCTCAGACGCAGGAAAAATGCCACCCTAAGTTGATATTACAACTATGGTCTCATGGCAAATTGAAAATAAACAATTATGGTTAATGAAAAAGGAGGAAACACGTCGTATGTACTTTATTTATTGTGAAATGGTTCATGAATCTTGTAGGTGCGGATGTCTGGTTCTTGAAGCACAATGTGTTCTGGACAAGAACAGTGCACTGATGAGACGGAGCAGAATAAAAAAAAAAAGGGGGGGGGGAGGGAGGGCTAATCCTGTTAGTGCGGCTGAGATGCAGGAATCTTGCATCACCATTGGCTCTCTTTCTACTCTATCCTATTGCCCTTTCAGGCTACTACAGGCTCTTTAACGTAAGCTATGGGCTCACGTGACGACGTCCGAGCTTACTTTCTGTCTTAGAATTTCTTATTCTTTCTACTGTAAGATTCAACTCAACTAAAAAAAAAAAGTTATAAAATCTAAATTTAACACTATGATAGCTTTGAAATATTCGTCAACAAAAAGAAACACATTATTAATTCTGTTTCAAAATCTAAACAATGTTGTACAACAACGTAATAGCAAAACCCTCAACATTCGCTTCCCTTTGCTCCTTCTCTCTTTGCTATGGCTAGAGGGATAAACGCATTATTCAGATGAAATGGACTGGTCGATACGTTTATTCACAACATCCCTTTCCTCAAGTCTCCAAGACGGGCGACGCGGAGGGATTTGATTGGCGGTAGATAGTGACCTAATACCAATCGTGTTCGCGACCTCAGAAGTCTGCGGTTTGGTTTATCCCTGCGCGTATAAAAAGCAGTTTCCCCATCTCATCACGGGTCGGCTCTCAAATGAGGCTGGTCGACAATTTGAAGTGCTGAGTGGTTTTTGTCGGGGGTTGTGTTTGGGCTTTGCATGTTGTTTGTTTGTTTGTGTGTGTGTGTGTGTGTGTGTGTGTGTGTGTGTGTGTGTGTGTGTGTGTGTGTGTGTGTGTGGCTTTGACACTTATGTCTCGTAATATCCTCCGTTCATGCTCCCCTGCTTTAGTCTTCATTGGTTAATGTTTAATTTTTTTTTCTTTTCGCCCCAAGACTTTTTTTTCCTTCCACAGTCTATTCACTGGCAAGATGATATTGGCTTTGAAAAGGGGCCAAATAACAAACAAAGAAAACTGAAGCCAAAGGGCCAAATAACAAGCAGAGAAAACTGAAGCCAAAGGGCCAAGATTGATTACCATCCAAGCGGTCGAAATGAAGCAAAGATGACGGCGCCATAGACGACTCAACAAAGTCTGGCAAGATCTCAAACTACACAGCGATAACGAGAAAATAAAATCTGCTGAGTACTTACTTATAACTTTTTGTTTCATTGATATTTATCATGTTTTTTTTTCTAGAATTTCTGAAATGAAATAGGCAATAATTCTAGACAGAGATATGTGAAAAATGTACAGGCATTAAAGTTTGAGTTTATCTTGCTCTAGGCTTTATCAAGGTTCTTGTCATTTTATTTTCATGAGATGCACTGTTCAAGTCGTCACGCATTAAAATGTCTTCATATTTTTCATTTGTTTTTCAGTCTGAATGAAGTTGAGTAAGAAAGGCTGATTCAAAGATTATAATTAGCCAATATCAATATCTAAATTGATAAATTTGCTTTTTCTGCGACTTTCACTTCGGATTTGAAGTGCCTTTATGGTTAGCCATTACGATATGTAAAACAAGGTTGCAACCGTGTATTGATTTTTTACGAAGCGAATGAAGGAGGGAGGGGGAGGGAGCGTAGGGGAGAGATAACGTTGATCTTTGCTTGCTTTATCCAGCAGAGAAGAGGACTAATCAAAGTTCATATGGCCCCTATTTCATATAGAAGATTTGACATGTTCGTTTTTTTTCTCACTATCCTTTTTCACGACACTGAAGATATAGTTTCCAGCTGTCCTCATTTTCTAAAATTATATATATATTATAAATTATAACCTCAACAGCAAGGGATGTCCAGAACCCCTAAGGTAAAGATGTGTTGCATAGGTTACATTTTAAGAACTCACGTCATTCCACAAAGTGTAGTGACATGCATGAATAAAATAACAAGAATTTAACAACCGCGAGGGAGGGGTTAACAGCTTTCAGAGAGGAACAAACTCTGATAAAAATATCACTAATAGTTTCATTTTGTTTTATTTATTTGTTCTTTGCTGGCACCTCAACACACGAGAGTCAGAGAATCGTGCAAGGGGACAGTCAGATGACTGAATCTGTCAAAACAAACGAAAGAATAGGTTCAGCTCAAGACTAATAAAAAGGTGACTTAAACTAGAAAAATAAGATTGTCTCTCAAAATTAATATTGGCGCCAAAAGGAGATGAATGATACTGAAAAAGCCATCGATCTCTCCGATCAAAACTATCAAACTGCAAACAGCAGCCATGAGTGCATTGTGGTTATGGGTCTTTAAAACTCCGCTGTGCGTCCAAAAGTACATCAGAACTTTAAGTTTGTGACCCTGCTGTTATGTGGGGGAAAATCCCAACAAAAAAATATGACTTTCAAACCACAACAAAAGGAGAGAGGCCACAACAGAAAAGGGGAAAGGGTAAGACAATAGTTTTAAAAAATGGAAAAAAATAGAACCAGCAGTCTGCACCCACCAGTGACTTCCATCAAGCACCCACGAAATGGCATCTATGAAGACTCACATCATTGAAGAGAATATTGCTCAACTTACTTTTCAGAACTGATTCAAACGAGTTTGTTTGTCTGGCTTTGTATTTTTTTTATCCTCTCAATATGTTAACCTTGTCTTCTCTTGCTTTACTCTTGCATTGAGAGGCAAAACTTCATTTTGATATTTCTGCTAGTCCAATAGTGCAGGCTGCATTTTGTAGACTCGAGCAACTTGTCTTCCTTGTAAGTTATGCCTATTTTGTTCGACTGTGTGTTTGTTTTTTCATTTTTTGTTTGCTTGGTTAGTTGGCTGTTTTTTGTTTTTTTTGTTAGCGCGTGTTTTTGTAGTTGTTGTTTTTCGCATTCCAACCAACTAAACTAACAACCATACCAATCAAATTAAGAATGTCTGTGGAGTAATCAACTTGATATCCTCCACTGGCAATTTGGGCGGATGACGTGACAAATACAAATAACAGTGTTTGGACTTTGCCGAATCGATCAAACTCCTCACTCGAATATCATCATTTCACTTTATCTTCTTCGGGTTTGTTTCTTTACTTTTTAGTGCTTATATTTTTTTAAAATTAAACAACCGCTAAGAAGATAATATTATTATTCTAGAAGTGAACGACCAACTCACCAACCAGGTCAGGCTGTCTTGGTCATTTCTCAGGACCCACTTTGACTCTTATCACTCAAGAACAGAAACACAAACATACATCCTCTCCTCCCCTCCTCTCCCCCACCCCAACCAACTGTTTTGCCGTTGGAAGGAAAAATCGAAACCAAGATGATGGCATATTTGATTGATGATCTTTTAGGTAATACTTTATACCAATGTCTGAAATAGGAAGAGGAAAGTGTTTTATTTGTTGATGAATGAAAGAAAAAACAAACAAAAAAGCTTTAATATATACACGCATAGCTGCAAACTGATACTTAAGATCGAAAATTCAAAACTTGCTGAATATGTGGGATATAAAAGGTGGACACTCCGGAGACTGGCCGCGTTTCCAAGGCGAAGGCCGATCGGACAGTCCGGAAATCGACAGTACCCGACCGAAAACCAGGTTGAGACAAATAGGCCCAGGGGCGGGCCAGGGATGAGACGCGAAAACCGAGAATCGTCACTACTGAGGTGGCACGAACGCGATTCACCCCGACCAAGGGAATATGAACGACGCCTCCATCGTATCTTGGACACCCCTAAACACCCGTATACTGGGTGGTGATAAACAAGACCGGCAAAGGCTGCTTAGTTGGGTTTTTTTTCACCAACAAACCGTATTGGACATGTACCTATGCCACAGGAGAAAAGAAGATGTACTGGACAATATTGACTTGGAATGCCTCACCTCCACCACAGAGTAGGTTACATTTGTACCGTAAAGAATGAAATGATACTATATTATAATATTGGAGAAAACTGAAGTGGCTTTTCAAGAAGAGAAACGTAATTGAGCAGTACTGGTTTTTAAAAATGGCCCTGCAATGGATGGTGATACCCTAAAATGAAAATAAGCGAGATATTATTGATAAAAAATCAATACCCCTTTAGGTTATAATATCATTCATCAGACGAGAAGACATGTTTTAAAAGCCAAAAATAAACGGAAAGAAAGAAGGAAAAAACGACATGTAGATCAAAATCTTATTTATATTATCATATTTCAAATGAGAAATATAGTATGAAACTAAATTCCTATGAAAATAGTCTGTGAGTAGTTAAAACGTTGGTGTCTTAAAATCGTTTTTCCCAGAAGAATCCTGAATGTCCACTTCGAGAGAGATCTACATGTCAGAAAGGATTCAACACCCCTTTACTATTCCTCTTTAAAAATTGTGTCATTACACTTGTGTTGTATCGGAGACAGTTGGACTCAAATGCCCTACTCTACATTGTCGGTTTTGGGACCTGTTATGTACACAATGTCTCCATGACAATGCAGTAAACAGTATGTCATTTCAGCCAAACGTAATCCGAAGATTTACCACGATGGACATATCCAATTCATCAAATTGCACTTTTTGGTTATAATATTTTTTTAAGTGGAAAGGCTTATTTAATGGCCAAAAACATAGGGAAAGAAAGAATGAAATAAAAAAAAGTGTTGTATAGATCAATACATTAAATAAAAAAGCAACTTTTTTTTGCATCATCATATTTCAAAAGAGACAGATTTAATCTAATTCTTTTCTTACTGTTAACGACTAGATAGACACAGAGAAAAAAGCAAGCAGACAACAATTCCAGACTCACGGGAAGATGTACGGAAACAGACAGTGAGGTAAACGATATCATGTAAATGACATCAGCACGATTATCTGGTAATGATCAATGGGCGCCTTGAATCACTCCATCACGCACCCCCCCTTCCCCCACTCCCCCCCCCCCCCCCATGTCATCCTAAGCAACAGTCGAGCCATCTGCTGAAGTTTTACGTTCTATTATCCCTCGTTTTCCGCTCGTTTCTCCCGTCACATTTTTAGTCAAACAAAATTACGGTTATTATTTTTTTTTCCCGCCATCATTTTGAAAGCGGTTTTGCCTTCACCTGGTAAAAATGTAAGTATAAGTTATTATAACCTTTGCTGTTTTTGGTTGTTTTGTTTTGTTTTTAAATTGCCCACCCCCTTATAATTTTTCAAAGAATAAACAAGGAAACGTTTTCTTGTACGAAACATCTTGAATCAACTAATATACTACAACTCGTACAAGTATGTAGTTGTATTTGCTTTATTCACTCTGTCTGTCTCACAAGCTTGAGCGTCATCAAAATCATCATCTGTCAAAAGCTTCAAGACATTCCACAAATAAACCAAAAAAAACAAACAAAAAAAAAAAACCCCCACAAAAAAAAAACAACCGCGTTTCGAAAATTCATTAACATTACCATGTCAGCGACATTTTTTTTACTCTCTTGGGTCTGTCCAAAGGAAAGACTGTGACAACCTTGGGAATGGGGGGGGGGGGGGGAGGGTATGATTTTGTTGTTTTCTGTTGTTTGTTTTTCGATTTTTGCTTGTTATTATAGCTACGGCATATATACAAAGCTACGTCGCCTTTTTCTCATATATCATCCCGTACAATATTATTCATATCATAATCCCGACTTTGCTTTGCGTCCGTGACATTTGTTTCTTTTCTATTTTTCAGCTCATCTTGCCCCCTCCCCCCCCCCCCCCCCCCCCCCCCCCCCCCAACACACATACACACAATAGCATTGAATTAGGTAGTAATGAATCACATTTTCGATTGTTTTTGTTTTTATCTTAACGTAATAACTTTGAAAAACCCCTCTGATGTCTACTCTTTCAAAATGCATAACTTATTGCACGAAGATGAAAGAGAATGCTAACGATTTGTCGCAAATAACGATATTTGTGTAAGCCCTCCACTCTTCCCCAGATCCCAACACCAGGCTGTTGCTGTCAGTTTGAATGCTGCGGTGAGACAGTTTGGAGGACTCTCCAGAGACTGTATTCTCACCCACCACCCCACCCCCACCTGTCCTCCGACACCCGACTCCCCAACGTCTAACATTGTGTCTCCCATTTACGCTTCAATACTGTAAGTATTCGAATTCATTTCGTTGTGTTTATTTGGAGAAAAAAAACTTGAAAAAGGAAGCCACAAAAAATAACAACCATAATAATGGCAACACGACAACAACAAGACAACAACAACAATAACAACAACAACAACAATAACAACAACAACAACAACAACAAGAGCTGCAGCAGCAACAATTAACGATTAAAAATCTCTATAGCCAATGAATACAAAAGGTTGTTAATGCAGACTGGAATGTTATTATAATGGCCAAAAACAGTTGCAGCAGTAAAGCAAATTAATTTGTCTCTCTTAAAAAAAAATACAAAAAAATATTCATATCATGTTTTCACTGCAAGGGGTACTCAGTTTCAATTTGAAAGTAAGTATTCTGTTTCCCGTTTCTCGTAATACAATTTGGGAACCTGTATCTAACATGCATACTTTTCACTACTCATACAATACGGAGGAAAAACGAGAAAAAGAAATGAACTTATCATAAAAATGACAGCCTTTATTTTTAATATGGCAAAAATTCTAACGACACACACACACACAAAAAAAATTCTACATTATCTCGGTAAAGGAACCAGGCTGTTTATCAAACTAACATTGCTGTTTTAAGGTTATTGTTAATTCCAAAGCAGCACGACACTCAGGGGCTACACAGAAACCCCATATTCGTCACGTTTGTGGGGTCATACCCTGTTGGGGTAAAAAACAACAAACAAACAACAAACAAACAAACAAAAAACCAACAAAACAACAACAACAACAACAACAACAAAAAACACAATTTCGCGCCAAACTTGGAGGGTGTTAATCTCGGTAACCACAAACTCTGAAACCAGATATGCTCGAAGTACAGCTATAAAACTGCACAAACGTTTTAAATTTCAAAGATGTCACTGCCCAAACAAGTTTGAATAAATTGTTTTTCTACGAATAAGTAATTTTTACGGGTCCACAACAAAGCTTAACTAAACGCTGACAGGAACACTATGGCTCATCGTTTTCAACCACATTTTATCTTTTTTTATTTTTTTATTTTACAATTGTGTGTAAATGTCGTTTTTTTTAAAGCATGGTCGATTTCAGTTTGGCAGAGTACATGGTTATAGAGTTATACATTTTGGCACTTTTGTTTGTTCTGTTTTGTTCTGTCTTTGAATTTTGTTGCTTTTTTTTGGGGGGGGGGGTGAGTTGTTTTTTTTTTACGTATTTTGTTTTGCTCAAGGCGATATATCTGCCATGTTATGAAATTGAGTATCTGCTGTAAACAAAATCCTGCTTCGCTGTAAACTCAGATGATACAAAAACACCCCTGAATGTTAAAGACATTAAGTGTCATTTCTTGTGAAAGACTTGTGAGGTCCCCAGAGTGAAAGTTAGAGTTTGACAGTTAATCGATCATTCTCAGGGGTAAACGACACCCATAGAATGGATAATGAGCTAAACAAAACATCCATAGCTTTCCTGTCTGAATTGACAGAGTCTTTGGTTACGCGTCAGTTGAAAAGTAACAGTGCCGTGTGGGAAAGGAAAATGAAGCAAGTTCAGTGAGCAGCATGTGGTGTCTTAGATGTGTGGCAAATTAACATATACGGCAATAGTCGATAGGTTTCATGTCTTATTTATCTAATCCATGTTTTGATTTGTGAATGTAAACGTGACTGAAACTCCCACAGAGAAGGAGTCACATTAGCTTTACGCAACATAAAGATGGATAAATAAGAAAAAAGCAAAAAAAAACCCAATAAGTTCAAAGGCTTTGTAACGTGCAATGAAAACCATTCTTGAAAGAAATCAAAGCCGGGTTGACAATAACATTTAAGGTTTTTTTTATTTTTTTGTCTCAAGTGTTGTTGCGTTTTGAGGACAATTTTCGTGCACCCAAAAAATACGTTTAGCAACTGAGTAGCGATTTTTGACATTATATTTGGTGTTAATGAATGATTGGAAAACATTTTCTCCGAGTACGGTTGTATATAGTAATTCTTTGTTAATAGGGATACCATTTAAACGTGACTTGTAATTTGTCCTACGTTGTCATTTTGTCATATTAATCTGCTGCAACCATGAACAATTTCTTCTCGTTCCAATTAACGTGTAGACCAATGACTACGCTATATATTTTCACCTTTTAATTTCTTTATGTGAGAAAAGAGACGCCAAGTAAGACGTGAGCATTCATAACTTGCTATGCTGTAGTCCATTCATCGATTTAGAAGAAAAAAAAATTATATCTAAGAATGACAACAATACACATATTATTGAATTGAAATGGACAGTCCTTTGCTTTGCTTTTAATTACCCATCATAATATTAGGGTTTGAATAATGATAGAATCGAATGTCAAAAGAAAGCCACATATTCCAGGCCGCATCGTAACCATATAAATTGGAGACATGTTGTAAAACAAACACCC
>JBCIKM010202726.1:0-12754 GCA_039654465.1 Melibe viridis | reverse complement strand
TGTGGTTTGATCTGTTCCCTCTTTTAACTAATCTATCATCTTACTTTCCTCTGGGCTCCTCTATGATCCTCGTGTGTTGTGGGGCCCTAAAACCTCCAATAAACAATAAACAAACAAGATAAATTTGTTTGAATATGCACTTATGGAGCTGATAACAATGGAAGCAATTTCCCATATGTTTTTTCTCCCCAGAAACTGCTTGTTGCCCTCAGCAATGTGACCAATACTAGTTACGCGGCCTACTGGTCTCGGGTCAACAAGGAGACAGGTGGCGCCACTCACCTCATCAACCTCTTTGAAAAGTTTGTCATCAAGACGGTGCTTCAGATGCCAGCTGCCAAGTCGCAGGCCTTTGAAGCCGTGTCAGGAGATATGGGTAAGACTTGCCAAGTTACATATGAATCTTGATTGAAAACATTTTTACAGGGATGCCAAGTCTTGGTTTTTTCTCCAGCTTTTCCTGTTTTTCTTTTTTATCTGTTTGATTTTTATTTTATTTTTTATTTTTTGAATTTTTTTTTTCTTCTGCATTTTCATCTTTTTTCTTTTTTTCTTTTCCTTTTTTGTTCTTTTTTTTTTCAGTTAATGCTTATTTTAAGCATTATACAACATTCACACAATTTTCTGGATTTTATAAAATCATTTGGCATCAATGTTTTTATAAGTAGCATTCGCTATATTGTAGTAGCTACAGCATTTGTCCACATTTATTGCCTCACTGTGTGCAAGTTGATCGGAATGACTAATACATAAAATTGATAGCAGATGGCTCAAATGTTTTGTTTTTGATAGACAATAACATTGTCTACTACATAGGGGACCTCTGAGCTTTACATTGATCTCAGACAATGTGATCAGCCAAGTGTCAAACAATAAGCTAAATAAACCAGTGCAAAAACTTGTGTACAGTTTTGATATAAATCAAGTTACTTCTGTCTGTAGGTAACTTAAACAGATCTCTGGGGGTTTTTTGTCTTCAAAAAATGCCGTTTGATTTTTTTTTTTTTTAAAAGAGGAAAATTCATTTTTTTTTTTTTTTAAATCTATTTTCTGGTGAAATCTCATTCCTTCCCCATCCCTGTCTCCCCGTTACTAAACAGCTCTGGGCACTGATGAGATCAACGTCTACAACATCAGCAGCACTATCACCATCCCTAAATACGACAACAACGTCAAGAAGAGGGACATTGACAGGGAGGCGGCCATCTTGCTTCCTGCTGCATTATTCCCGGCATCGAGTTCAAGTGAGATATGTTCTCTTTCTAAGTATCTTTAACTGTTAGAAATAAGACTTTTGGTTGATATATTACTGCATAACTATTGGTTCATACATTACTGCAACAACCAAATCTCAAAAGTGTTATTTTTCTTCACTGCACTTTGCAATTTGTCAACAAGGTTTGTGCAGTCTGATTCATGCTTGCTTTCAATTGTCGTTGTTAAAGCTGGAGTGTGACATGACTCAAATAATGGATTCATTTGATTACAACAAAATTTAGAAGTTAAGAGGGTGGGGGTTGAGGGTGGGAAGGGGGAGGCACACAATCTTCATGGATATGTGGCCAGCCCTTTCTCTAGGAGGATTCTACTGGGTTTTTTCTTCTTCTGTGGACTAAACCTTTGTTGGCGTATAAAGAAATTCTTAAAAATGTACTGTAGTTAGCCAAACATCTAGTTAAGCAACCATTGTCATTTTAGACTCAGTAAATTTATTTGACAGAGAAATGTAATAAAATAACTGTTGTCTGTTCCCCAGACGAGGCTGTTAGCCCGGAGCCCCTCAGGGCGTATGTGGGCTATGTCATCTACAGGGACATTGCCAAGTTAATGGAGATGCGTACCGACTCCTCCATTAGGTAAGGATGTTAAAAAAATTGCTTTTGTGTGTGTTCGATATTTGTGCATTTTGGTGTGAGAGTAAGTTACCTTAGGACACTGGTTTTGCATTTAAAAAAGCTCCTTTCTAAATGTGTGTGTGTCTTTGTTCCATTAAATGTATACCTATTTCAAGACTGTGAAATGCTCACATTTCTCAATAGTCTGTGACCCTTTGCAGATTCTCTAATTTTCTATGAAAGCTTTTTGCTTTTTGTGTAGATCTTGAACCAGGGACAGTGCCCATGTGGGTGCTTGATTGTAGTGGGCATGAGTGTTTTAAATGTGTGTTTTTGTCCAGGAATTACTGGCGAGGGACATAAGTTTTGTACTCAGCTAAAGATATGTGGGGTGTTTGTGTGTTTGGCTGGCTGGAATTATGATAATGATGATAATTCATTTATAGAGCGCCACAATAACCGTCTTTGTTTCCAAAAATGCTCAAAGGCTCAAGACAGTTTTCATGGAAGACAGGAATCCAAGCAATGAAAAAATGTAGAAAATGAAAGTGCAGGTTTCAATCGTTCGCATACATTCTAGATCAGTCTTGTCTTCAACGTTTTCTTGAAGGGTTTTGGATTTTTGGAGTTTCTGACGTCCAGATCCATTTTATCCATATTTTGGGGCCACCAATGGTGAAAGCTCTTTGATCTCTCTGAGTGAAAGTCTGGAAGTATGGACAGAAGCTCTTCTTTTCCTGGTTGTGAAGGCAATGAGTATAATCCTGGCTGGGATGCCAGATATTTTGCATGGCAACACCTTCCCCACATGAATAGAAGGGATATCATTAATCTTTTCATCATTTCAATATCTTATCATCTCATTAATTCATCATTTCATCTTCTCATTAATTCATCATTTCATCATCTCATTAATTCATCATTTCATCATCTCATTAAGTCATCATTTCATCATCTCATTAATTCATTTCATTAATTCATCATTTCATAATTTCTTCACACCAGGCGGACAGACAGACCGATGATCACCAACAGCGCCATCATGGGTGTGATTGTCCACTACAAGGACAAGACCATTGAGGGTCGGATTGGAACCCCGGTCACCCTGCAGCTGCGTCTGCACTTCCCAAACAACCGCACCAACATGTATTGTGCCAGATACGTGCCAAGCAAGGACAACATCAAGTATGTGTTTGTGTATAAATTTATATCAGCATTGAAACCTGTTGCTCATAGATCCACAGCTCAGCGCATAAAGTGAACATCTCCAATTTTTGTTTGTTTTGTTTTGAGAAGACAGTTATTGAAATTTATTTCTTGCTGGGAATTATTTTCAAGCCCCTGGATACATTAATTTTACAGATAATCATATCTCTTGAAATAAAGATGATAGCGCTTATATTTTTTGTCTGAAAAAAACAGTGCTAAAATAACTTGGAGTATGCAGTGGTTAACTGGCATGAATGGAGATGTTCACTTCTTACTGTGAGCCTTTGAGAAGTGATTTATATATTTAACTGTTGGTGAATTATCAATTAATCTTGTATTTTCACCTGATCTATTGATAAAGTAGGTTGCAGTGCATTTATATGTAGATGATGCTTTTATAGGGTGATGTTGTGAATGAAATCTGTTTGCCCATGGCAATGGGGGTGAATTGATTTCTACTGATGAATTTATAAGTTACCATGTCCTGGCTTTCTCAGTGCACTTTATACTTACAGGATGAAACAGGTAGTTTTCTCACTATTTGTTAATTCTTTCCAGTGCTATGAGTTAGACGTGTTTGGTTTTTTTAGTGTTTTTGTCTCAAAAGCCACCAATACCTCAGTGCTATTTAAAATGCTCACCACATGTCCATTGTGTGATCCATCCTCCAACCCACCCAGGACGGGCACATGGACTGCCAAGGACTGCCGTGTCAAGAACACCACCTGCCAGGTCAGCAAAGACTCAGACAGGTGCGAGGAGTACTACGTGACCTGCGAGTGCAGCCACTTGTCCATGTATGCAGTCATCATCGACGTGGCAGACGGAACTGTGAGCAAATTTGTTTGTTTCTTTATGAAATGCCCTCGTATTTTACATTCTAACACCTCATTCCAACTCTAAACTTTGTTTCATTTCTTTTTGACTTCTTTCTCTTACTTCCTAATACTCCTGCAGTGTGAGACAACTTTTATTTATCCTTTCAAATGATGGAAAATTTTTGTTCCAATGCTTTGTTTTGGTCGAATCTTTTGCCTTTATTCCTGGTTATCAGAATATCAGTTTAATTTCTTGCACAAGAAAGTAAGAGGATTTTTTAATATTGCATTTTGTTTCTGCAAAAGTATAAAAAAGATGTAAAGTAAGACTGGAGAGTGTTTTTTCAATTCATCAAAGATTCTGTAAAAAATAGTGTTTTTTATCTTCTTTTTTTTAATCCAGTTAACAAAAGCTTGGGTAGAAACAATAACTAATCAAATTGCCCTTTGACCTTTTATTTGACTCGGTATTAGAGTTTGTTGCCTGCCTTGATTGACATGGAAGTGGTGACCTACATTCTGGTGTCGCTGTCGCTGCTGCTGCTGCTCCTGTCCTTCTTCACCCTCTTCACCTTCAAGCGGCTGCAGTGCAAGTGGAACAGCATCCGCATCAACCTCATCTTCACCCTCATCATCATCCAAGTGGCCTACATCATTGGCATCGACAGAACCTCTCCACAGGTGAGTAGTAACGCTCGGGTTTTTAGTGTAAAGATTATGAACATAAGAGTGCTGTTTAAGTCCCCTTCTTACTTTTCAAGTTTAGATAATTTTTGTTTTAATCATAAACACAAAACAGAGCACATCCAAAGCTAAGTCGTAACATTGAGAGCTCGAGGACACTGGAATACTTTAGATGTGGGATTATTGTCTTAGGGCTAGCTATATTTTTCTTTAGCTCTTTTTCTTTTATGCTGTGCATCTCTTCTACTCAGCCAAAAATGATGAAGGAAAGTCCTGCATGCCCACAAAGCTTTTGCCTTAGTTTTATGCTTGGAACTTTTTTTTTCTTAAACTTGTATTAAAGGGTAGACTAAATTTAAAAGATTGTGATTCGTTCATTGTGGCTGCAAAAATTGGAAAGTGCAAGTGGTGCATATTCATTGCATACCTGAGTAAGCTTAAGCAGGGGAGGCAAAATTATGCCTTTTGTAAGGAAAGCAGCCCTGGAGGCTGTGTGAGCATGTCATTCCTAATCCCCATATTAATGGTGGGATGTTTGTTCACAAAGCTGCGTCATTGCATGGTTGTTTGCCTCTGCTGGTACTTGAACACAAAATTACAAAAATTTGCAAGTGTGATAAAAATTGCTGACGCTAAAAGATAAAGAATAAGATCAAACTTAATTATAACAATGATTTCATTATTTTTTTTCCCTCTTACCTCCCTTGTTCCTTAGCTGTTCTGCCGCCTGGTGGCCATCTCGCTGCACTTCTTCTACATTGCGGCCTTCGCTTGGCTGATGGTGGAGGTCTACCACATCCATGCCATGCTCACTGAGAAGCCCTCTGTCAACCACGGCTCCATGAAATTCTACTACCTCCTGGCCTACGGTGAGCAAGGCCTGTGTGCCATATGGGTCCTATTTTTTTGTTTTTGAAGCATTACATTTGATTTATTCTGCATAAATCTTTCACACACATCAATTGGGTAAAACTCAGGCTGACTGAGTCAATAAAGAAGAAAAAAGAAGAACAAAATAAATTTTTGCTCCAGGGTTAGATTTTAATTTAAAAAAAAAAAAAAACAAGAAAAGAAAAATGGCCTGTTTGCCTGTGAATATGAAAGTGGTGTGGTCTGGGCACCCATAAAGATTTTAATTTGTGACTAACTAATTCATTGCTTCAAATATGCATTTCATCTATGGAATGCCGATAGATTCTCCTTCTCCCATGAAAAACTTTAAAATATTAACAGATGCAACACTTGCTCTTCAGGAATGGTTTCATTCACACACTTTATTTGATTTTTCTATTTAGATGCAGTCAAATCTCTTCACTTAACCACATTTTCAATCTACATTTTCAGAGGCTTACTGTTTGAAGTTTTTACTCAAAGACATCATCCATAAACACACCAGTACCTTTATAATGCCCAATTTCACTTAGGTTATTCTTTCCTTCCACCATCTCCAAAATTTTTCTAGGCTTCTGAACAGCTGAAGAGCAGTCTTTCTTTATCTTTGTATCCAGTAGCATTTTCATCCTCATTTTTAATTCATTCATCCTTTAATGATGATGATTTCATCACTTTTTGTTGTTGATTGAATTCATTTGCTCTATTTTTGAGAAGTAAGCTAACATGAATGACCTGTGCATTTGCTCTTCCATTCCCCTTTATTGTCTAGTACTGCCTGGCATAGTCGTCGGTCTGTCTGTCGGTTTGTCTACAGAGGCTTATGGGAATGAAAGCTTGTGAGTGTTGAGACTTTGTTTTTACTGATTAAAACAATAGTTTGAAAATACGTTTTTTCAGTGATATGTGTTTAAAATGGCATAAACCTTTTTCTTTTTAATCTTTCTATTTTGGTGATTTTTATGTATGCGGAATTTTTTTAATCTAAACTTGATCAAACACCCAGTTTATCAAGAGAATAGGGGTCCTCAAAAATGTCAAGTAAATGGTTTCCTTATAATCCTTTTGAA
The DNA here is from genome assembly GCA_039654465.1 of Melibe viridis. Taxonomy (NCBI): domain Eukaryota; kingdom Metazoa; phylum Mollusca; class Gastropoda; order Nudibranchia; family Dendronotidae; genus Melibe; species Melibe viridis. The sequence goes on along the minus strand of JBCIKM010202726.1, from coordinate 6,247 downwards.
TTAGAATATTCAATTCTTGACTGTAAATGATGTTAGTTTTTACTTAGAAGATGGCGGGGGGGGGGAGGGGGGCGAGAGAGAATTTCTGGTAGGAGTTTCTGGATAATACTCTTCAACAACTTGTGTCGCAATTTAGGACAGAATGCCGCTTGAAATACTAATCCCTTCTGGAAAATTTTCTTTGCTGATTTTTTTTGTTGTTTTATCCAATCAGTTGCTGGCTGGACACATCAGAGGCTTTTATCTGGAGCTTTGCTGGGCCCATCATCATCATTTCTGTGGTAAGTCTCCCTGACTGATTTTAACCTTTGCCGAGTGGTTGAGACAGAGCACTGTGACCCTTGTGACCCAGGTCAAGGTCTGGCACTGAGACCCCTGTGACCCAGGTCAAGGTCTGGCACTGAGACCCCAGTGACTTAGGTCAAGGCCTGGCGCTGTGACCCTAGTGACTTAGGTCAAGGCCTGGCGCTGTGACCCTAGTGACTTAGGTCAAGGTCTGGTGCTGTGACCCAAGTGACTTAGATCAAGGCCTGGTGCTGTGGCCCTAGTGACTTAAGTCAAGCCTGGGGCTGTGACCCTAGTGACTTAGGTCAAGCCTGGCGCTGTGGACCCTAGTGACTTAGGTCAAGGTCTGGTGCTGTGACCCAAGTGACTTAGATCAAGGCCTGGCGCTGTGGCCCTAGTGACTTTGGTCAAGCCTGGCACTGTGACCCTAGTAACCCTAGTGACCCTAACTAGTTACCCAGGGTTATGGCCAATCTGTAGCACTTTGCCATATCCCTGAGCAAGTGTTTTACCCCACATTGCTCATGTGGGTAGTGTGGATGATAGTTTGTTGGCATTTAGGCACAGGCTCGATAATTCATCTTTTCCCTTACTTTGGTGCCCATGCCACAAAAGTGAGGTGTCATTGGTGGAAAGGCTAATTTTGATTAAAAGCAGTCTCTTGTTCCATGCCCTCTTTTTCATTTTTAATTACCAGTTATGTTTAAATTTTTGGCCAGTCAAGATCTCTTAGAACAAACAGCATTGATTGTGGTCAGATGCAAAGTCTGTGTAAATTTTTGTTGAATTCTCTCAATGGCATTACAGGTTAAAGGTTGCATACCTCATTTACAGGACTTAATCTTCTCATGACAATCGTTTTTTTCTCATCACTCATCATTGGACTTCGATTTTTTTCTGAAAGTAATATTCAAATGTTATTTTATGTTATACCCCCATTCAAACCGTATAAAAAATTAAATGTTCCATTGCCCCCAACCCTTTTCCCCCCATTTCTATACTCCCTTCTATCTTCTCCCTTCTCCCTTCTACAGCTCTTCATTCTGGCCTTCCTGAGGGCTACCCGTGCCAGCTGTGGGGACAAGATCGTCACCCACGAGGATGTCGGGCTGTTCAAGTGAGTGGCTCAGTCAAGAGGACTGCACTGTGCTCTTAATCACCATTTTTCTCTCTTTCTCACCCTTCTTGCTACAACTGATGCTGTTCTAGAGAAAAGATATCCTACATTAAAGATTGTTCGTTAATCCCAAAATAATGAGATATCTTGTAATCGTTTGTTTTTTTTTCTGTATAAAAAATGCTTTTTCAATAATAGTATTGCTTTTATTTGTTTTTGTTTTTTTTATTTTGTAGTGCAAAATAGTCTCATCAAAGAATATTGATCGTTTTTTTATGTCATGGGGACATCTCTTATCTGTCAAGAATTGTTTTCCTGTTTACATGACCAAACTGCCGTGTTGATACGAGCATTGTAAGGCTGCACCTTGGACAGTGCCTGGGTTTTCCCACTCTTCCTTGGGAGAGACCCTGAAGTCAAATTTCTCCCTACGTACATACAAGAAAGGGATTGTTAAGTTATCCAATCAAATTCAATACTGCTACACTTTTATTAAATGAAGAGAAAGATGAAATGAAGTTGTGGGGTGTGGCAGTATGGATATGTTTTATCTGATTAACTCTTTTATCATAATAAATGTCTGTCAAGTTTGCTTTGGAGTTTTGTGAAGCTTTCTTCTTCTTGATAACCTGCTTTTTAAGAGGAAATTAGTCTTGTATGCATGTATTTGTTATTTTAACAAGACTGGTGCTATAAACAGTAACCTTCTCCTTTCATCCAGGTCGGCCCTGCTGGCGTCCATCTTGCTGCTGCTGCTGCTCAGCGCCACCTGGGTCATAGGGCTGCTGTCCGTCAACTTTGTCATCCTGGCCCTCCACTACCTCCACGCCCTCCTCCTCTTCACTGACGGCCTCTTCATCTTCCTAGTCTTCATTCTGCTCAATAAAAAGGTGTGTAATAATAATGATAATAATAATGATAATAATAATAATAATAATAATGTTGCACACTTATACTGTGCTGCATTTCCCCATGCATGAGGCTCTAGGCGCATTAATGACAAAAGAATAAATACATTTAACAAACAAACAAACAATAACAATAATATCATTATTGTGCATCCTCGAGGAAATTCTGTATCTTATGGTTTGACCCCCCATTGTCAGTATGTCTCCTCCGAGACAAAAGGTAATTTATGACAGTGTTTGTCGGTCTGTGTGCAAAGATTCCAAATGGTATGAAAGGTTCAATTTATGCAGTGCTCCTGTGACTATTTTCCCTCCCCGGCAAACCCAATCATCAGGAAACACAAAGGGCAAGCTGTGTACCGGCTGGTGTTTTCATTTGCAGTTTACATGAAAGGATAAAGCTGTTTAACGTAGGGTCCAAACTTCACTGAGATGTGGCAATGGCAGTAAGATTTTCTACTCAAAATTAAAGATGGCAAAAACAGGTTTTGAACCCGTACACATTAACATTGAAGGCGGATTGCCTCAGCAACTGTGCCAATGCTGGTGTAAATTGTTTGATCATGAGTGATAATTATTATGTGGCACCGAGAAAAAAAAAGGTCTGAAGTGGCAGATTGGTCAGTGCGAGATCTTACTTACCTATGCCAATATCTTTGGGAATGAGCACAGGCCAAAGACGACACTCTATTCTCAGCTGCCTGCTGATTATCTTTTTTTTTTGTATATCTTATACCTTCCTTTATGAATTTTCCTCCTTTTTTACTACTTTCAGGTGCGTTGGTGCATCAAAAGGTTTTACTACCGTCTTCAGGGCAAAAAGGTGGAGTTTGATGACATCTATGGAGTCAGGAAACCCACACAGTCGGTGAGTCTGAGAAGGAATTGTATATGGATGCTCAAATTAAAAGTCAAGATCGAAAGTGCTTGCAAATCAACCATAAGTTTTCGGATTCCAAACTTAATCTGGTCAGTTGTCACTTCCTTGTTGTGCAGAGATGCAGTGTTTTTACCTCTCATCCAAGAAGCGTGTAGATTCAAGTTCCACGAACAGTAAAATATGTTGGTCATTTTTCTGGTCAGAAGCACTTCCTGGTCCTGAGTAGGAAGGATAGAGCACTAGTCTATTCACTATGAGCAGATTCCACATGGCAGTTGAAAATAAAAAAGAGAAGGCTACAAGGTTGCTGCTTGGACAACATTCCAATTTTGCTCCTACCATTGATGAAGTGATACTGGACACAGCTGAAATAGTCAGAGAGTACGAGTATCAATCACTCTTTGGAGGATTGATGGTATGGAAAACTAAATCTTAGAGTCCTGTCTATTCTATCCTCTCTATAATGCCCTTGAGCAAGATTGGCCACTAGAAAGGGCTTGTTGCATCTTTAAAGCCTTATAATTCTAATTAAGATTCCATCCAGAAGTGGGGTATCATGGGCTCATGGGCCTTGACAAAGGTTAAACCAAGTATTAGTGTATCCTAAATTGTGCTTTACTCTTGGTCAAACCAGTCTTATTGCTCTCTACTTTTGACTCAAGATGATGATCAATCTTTCCGACCTAACCCATCCAAACCAATCCCATCCCTTACCACCACCAGAGGTCAGCTCTCTCCTACCACCAGGACTCTGCCACAGACATCGGTGGCAGTGCAGGCGCTGTCCGCTTCACCAACATGGGCATGTCCACCACCTCCACCGTCTCCCGGGGATCGAGGGGCTCAAGCAAGGCGACCTCTGTGGGGGTCAAGTCCTCGGTGGCTGACATCCTGCACTCCACCAGCAGCTCCACCTCCAATGGTCTGGCCACCACCACCTCCGTCCCCCCCTACAGCTCCACAGGATTCATGGACACACAGATCACAGAAGGTCAGCCTAACCACTAGAGTACATAATCTATTATAATGATTGTAACGTCATGTGATCCACTTTTGTGAAACATCAAAATATCCTAAAGTAGACCTCAAAACAATCTGAAAGACTACGAATCGTTTTTTTAAATCCCAAAGGTGTACTTAGGCTTAAATTTGTTACCAGTTTATGACGTAATTTCAGTCCAACTACCTTCTGTCAAACACAAGCAATTGAGAATATATCAGTAATTCTACGTTTTACTCTCGGATCCACAGAGGGTGACAAAGATGCCAACGACTCAGACTCGGATAGCGATGGCAGCATTGACCGCAACAGCCTTGAGTTGGCGTCAAGTCACTCGTCAGATGACGATGATGACATTGACATTGGGCTCGGTTGGCAGGACTCGGGCAAACAGAATAAAGCAGTGGGTGAGTGTGACTTGTTCTGGACACTGGGACACAAGGACTCTGTGTGATGGCTGGGATTACAGGTGCCTGTTGTTGTATGCAATTTTTAGATGGGAGTACTTGGTATTTAGGTGTAACGTGCGTGTAGTGTGTGAATGTACTTGTGTCTGTTTGTGAGTGTTTGTGTGCATGTGTGTGCATGAGATTGTGATTGTGCTTGTCTGTCTTCTTTGAAATTATCCTCTTAGTGTGAAGAGTCAGAAGCTTATTTCTCAAAATAAATATGTCTCAGCTAATGAAGTGTGCATTATTACTTTTAAATTTACCACTTAAAATGCTTTGATAAAGGATAGCTACAAACTAATCATGATTCATACAATGAAATTGAGAAAAACATCTTGCTCTTATCCTCTCCCTGACTTAAACTATATGACAGACAGAAAGTTGTTGTTCAGCAGTAATCAGGTGCTTGCAGTGGTATAGAACTTTACTCTTCCCTGTTACAAACTGCTCTTTCTTGTGCTAAATTTACTTGTGTTTTGATGAGTGCTGCAACATACAAATTATAATGTAGATCATGCTCGACCCTGCCCATACTACACTGGATATTACACGGACTGCAACAGAAGCTCCTCCTGTTTAGTTGGGCATCATATTCACTAGATGTCACCAATACAGGAAAACTTTTCAAAATTGGTCACTTTCTGAATATAAGTCAAGTCAACTTAGAAGTTTTGACTATCTTAGAATTTTGAGATAGATTCAAAGATTTTGACAACTGCCCCAATCCCAGTTTTCGTGCTTCACTTCATGATAGATTAGATTCTTAGGATCCAGTTATTGGTATGTTAATTCAGGCATTGGAAATGTTGAAAAGTGTAGGATTTTTCTGGTGTAAGAATCCATGGAATTCATCTATTTCTTCCAGATCTTGTTCGTGAACAAATTGCCAAAATGAAGAAGGAGAAAGAGAAGGAAAGACAGGAAAGTTTGAATGAAAGTAAGGAAATAATTTTTTCATTTGTTTTCCTTAAATCTCTTTATCACATAGATCTTTATAATCTTAAATAGAAAACCTCTGAGCTGTCATGATATATGGGCAGGTAATATGTGCTACAGAGACTTTCCTGCACTAAAAGAAATTTATAGCATCATCATCATCATCATCATCATCATCATCATCATCATCATCATCATCACCATCATCATTATCAGCAGCAGCAGCAGCAGCATCATTATCAGCATGTTTTTGTCCTCCCAACAAACATATATCTCCGTAACATATTATGTTCATATTCTTCAATCATGTTGAATTTATTTTGCAGGAAGTTTTTTTTTTTTTTTTATATATATATATACTCCTTTAAAAGCTAATTAACTTGTGATAGTGGTAAATTATATTCATGAGTGAATACAACACCAATCATGAATATCATTTTATAAAATGTGAACTATTTGACTCTCCCTTGCCCAGCCTACGGTGGAGACCCACAAGGAGTGGAGCAGATCCCGGAGGTGCCCCAGAGCATGCCTCCGCCCTACCCCATGCTGTCCAATCCCCCAGACGTCACAATCCACGCTTTGCAGCATCTGCCAAGTAAGACCCTGCCCACTATGCCCCCCCCCCCTCTCTCTCTCTCTCTCTCTCTCTCTCTCTCTCTCTCTCTCTCT
>JBCIKM010202725.1:0-22951 GCA_039654465.1 Melibe viridis | reverse complement strand
AGTGGTGGATGGCTCAGTTGGTAGGTCCTCTGTTCTGGCAGTGGCCAGGCGAATGGGTGCCGTGGCAGGTCCTAGGTTCGATTTCTTCCTCTGAAGACTTCCAGTTTGTTTTTTCCCCCTTTCTTTCTATGGCTTTCACTCACCTCGGTACTGTGCCTATACTATTTCCTGTTTATTTTCATCTATTTCCAGTGCCAGCTCCTCTATTCTTCATGCTGTTCTCAAGCAGATTTAGGGAACCCCGCTGTAGATGTTAGTGAAGTTCTCCCTTTTTGAATGCTTGAGAAAATTGGTGTAAATGGGCGGGGCAATACGATTTAATCCCGTATAGGTGGAAAAGGTGGTGGTAACACTTTAAAGGTGGGCGATAAAAGGTGAGTTGGTCAATGTATCAGGCACTGGTCTATATCAAGGAGGTAACTCATCTATACAAAATGAGAAAATTTGTCCATGTTGTTATTATTTGATTTATGCCCCTTCTTGCTGTCTACGCGTCATATCACATGATCAGAGGAAACGGAAGACATTTTGTCGGCTTTACTCGGAGAGCCGATTAAAAATTTCTCTCGTTCAGCGTTCTACCTTCTGCTTTATGAGATGAGGGCCTGACCAAGTGGATCCCACCATGGCGTTAAAAAAAGTCAAAGGAACCCTTGAACGTGTCCTGGACAAGAATCTCCAAGATCTTGTCAGAGGCATCAGGAATCATAAGGAGAATGAGGTTGATACATAATGTTTTTATTTTTCTCAATTAGCTTCTGTTGCCGCCCCCATAGGTATTGCAATCACCCTAAAATGCAGCCAGACTGATGGTCATGCCCCTCCTTATGGGTTTCTCTTTGCCCTGCAAGGCTGTTAAGCCAACGTCTATTTTTGTCAGGTGGCGTCCATTACTTCATTTGTAGTTAATGTGTCCTTCAGTTCCAGTTTAACTTCTCAACTGAATGGCTCCTGTGATAGATCGTCCATTGTTATTGATGTGGGAAAAAAGGTTAAATCAATCAGTATTTGAAGTTCTTGGAACAATAATGTAATGTAAACCCTGGGTCAGTGATTACAACATATAAAGTTTTGAGTTCATGAAGTATTCAGAGCAGATCATGTACCTTGTGCAGTGGATGAGCAAGTAGGATTTGATTGAAGGCACTGTCAGAAAATGTCACATTCTGTCATCTACTTGAACTAGGAACATAATTATATCCTAAAATGTATTCATAAGATGGAAATTCAAGTTATTATTGACCAATGTTCATTGCATGGGAGAAGGTAGGTGGTCTTTATGGTGCAATTCATTCTAGAGGTTGATGTAGAAGGCCCCAAATATCCAGTTTTAATTAAGCTGAGGAGAAAACAATGCAAGCATTGGTGCAAAGAAAAAATGTCTCACTTCACTCTCAGCCTCATTGAAGAGGAATGGCTTTACTTGCCTCACAATTTTCAAACAGTCTAAAAAGCTCCCCAACATCTACTACTGGATGCGTTCTTCTTTCAACATAATTATAGATCACAGCAATTATTAACCCCCATAATGCAGGTGTAGGCTATACCTGTGGGTAAAACCTGTTTCTAGCCACCCTTTGACTGCGGAAGTAGACCATAGCCGTTTCATGGGGTGAGTTGGGAAGGGCTAGGTTGTGGGCTTGTTTATACCTGAAAGTTACACACTTCACACCCCCTGACATCATCTGTGTAAATAAAGTTTAGCCTTCAGCAATGAAATTTGTTCTAAAAAATGTAATTAAGTGGGTTTTTAGAGTTTTTCAAAGATAGTTGGGATTTTTTCATTTATTTGATTGCCTTCTCCTGGACTTTGCCAGTTGTTTCTTTTTTTTTTTTTATGTATCCTTGCTTTTTGGAGAAAATTAATTGCAATTCTTTTTTCTCCTTGACATCATCCTCCAGAGTAAATATATTGCTGAATGCATCGATGAGATAAAGCAGGAGCTAAAGCAAGAAAACCTAGCCATCAAAGCAAATGCAATCAACAAGCTGACCTATGTAAGTTACGTTAAAATTCTTAAGATTTTCTACAGGCTCCCAGAATCCATCAGATTCAGTCGAAACAATGACAAGCTTACATCACACTCAGATTCAGTCCAAACAATGACAAGCTTACATCACACTCAGATTCAGTCCAAACAATGACAAGCTTACATCACACTCAGATCAAGGTATTAAACAGTTCTCTATTACCCATTGGAACTTAATTTGTTCTTGATGGGTCTTACACACAAATCGACGGTGATGCTCAGTCTCACTGAGGCAGTCAGTATAACTGAAGAAGACAAAGACTTCCAATTTCAAATTCATGCCAGCAACAGGATATGATTGATAAAAGGGATTTAGTAATTGATTATTTTTTTTTTATTTTTTAAAGGGGGGCGAGATGGGGGCTCCAGCAGCTTAAAAGACTAATTCAATAGTGATGTTGTTTGATTGACATATTACAACATTTTATCTGGAATTGAACGAACAATGCCTTTAACTTTAAGTTTATGATGTTCTTTTGTCACTGCCCAATAAAAATCATGCATCCAAGCCAAATGTTGCGCTCAATCAAGCCAACACTTAAATATCAAAATTGTATTTTTCTTAATATAATTACAACTTTTATTTCAACTAGCAAAGATTAATTTTTCACTGAACAAACCCATCCATCTGGTCATAAGCTATTTGCCTGAAACAGAGTGTAAACAGAATTTGTAATTTTGTTCATTTTTCCATTCTCTGCTTACTGAACTAGCTTCAAATGTTGGGCTATGACATCAGCTGGGCAGCTTTTAATGTCATTGAGGTAATGAGCTCAACAAAGTTTACTTTTAAGGTGAGTTTGATTGTCGTAATGAAAATTATCATTCTTTTTTTCCAAAATCTTTTTTGTAGGTAACCTAAAAGATTGCCTTTGGGTTGATTTATGCTCTTCTCGTCACTACTGAAATTTGGGAAGTCCTTCTTGGGACCAAATTTTCCTCTTACTTCGCATAGCTCTCTGCGATGTTTTTAAAAAGTTAAGAGATGATTTTCATGGTCACGCATCAATTAATCAGTGTTGCTTAAAGAATTCAGTGTAAGCTGTCAGGGATTTGAAAATATCTTAGAATCAGTTGATCAATGAGAGTATGGATTCACTTTTTTTTTTATGTGTATGTTTCCAGAGGATTGGGTATCTTGCTGCTTCACAATCATTCCATGATGAGACAGATGTATTGATGCTCACCACAAATATGATCAGAAAGGTAAGCGTAGTATCTTTTTTTTTTCATTACTACACCAAGTGACTGCACTTTAGGTTTACCTTGAAATTGTCTAAGTCAAGCATTCCTGGTCCAGAGACTGTTTCTGTCAATCATTCATTTTTCCTTTAGTCTGATTATATGAGGATTGAAACAAGCCACTCCAGGTGGGTAACTTTAGTTTCATTTTTCTAATCGTGTCTTCTGGTCATCATGATTTATCCTTGTAAAACTTACACACACTTCATCAGTTACACTCTGACTGAGGCAATCACTATTAAGAAAAAAAAAGAAGAAATTACTGAGCACCTTATACAATTTATGAAATGCCCTCTTCCAACTTGCTCCACAGTACAATGATATCGTAGAATGTTTGACTTTTCTTGTCAAATTGTTGAAAGCTCAAACATGAGAATAAGAGGGTTAGACTTGAATGTTTCTTGATTTAGAAAAATAGCTGCTCTTTACATAACTAATGTAAAATTCAAGGGAGTGCTTGACTTACAAGTAGCTTTTCACTTTGACTGTAGAGGCAAGACATCTGAACCTCCCTTGATGAAATCTTTGGAGTTTTTTTCAAGAGAAAAAAAAATATTGAAAACAATTTTAACCGTATGCTTTTAGAGTTGTTTATATCTCTTTTTCTTTTTAAGCTTGGCCTCGCCAACTATTGTGGAATGCTTTTATCCATATAAACTTTACCTGATAAATTAATGAATAGTGAAATTGCATGATTGTTAACTTGTAATTTTTTTAAATAGTGCCAAGTAGGTTCATTTTTCCTTTTCTCACTTTTATTGTCTTAAATATTTTTTTTTTTGTTTTAACAAATAGGAATTGGTAAGTGTCTTAGCATGCCTCCCCAAGTGGGATTTTGTCTAGAAGCTTTAATAGTTATGGAAGGAAAAGGGAGCATGTTCATTTTGTTATTCTCTGGTCTAAAAGTTATTTTGACAAAGCCCTTTCCCTTTCATTTTACTGAAGTGCTGGGAAAACAAGTCATGGTATAAATTGTTTCAAAATTTGATTTTAGCAATGCTGGTCGAGTTGTCAAAGAAAATCACTTTGGTCAAGGGTACAATGGACAATTCTAACTTGTTTCCTTTTCCAACATTGCAGTGATTTGAATTTCGTTGTACTTCAGCTACACAAAAGATTGATTGTTCTTAAGTATTGAGAATTGTTTGTGGATAGTTTTCACAACAGAATACCTGAGGAATCCAATGGTTTTCATCTCAAATAACTATGTAAAGAATTAATGAGCTAGTGGCTAACACTAAGAAGAGCACGACAATGAATCTTGTCATATGATCATGCATTGGGAAGACTGTGTGAGCATCTAAATTAACACAAGGTTGTGGAAATGCATGACATGAACATATTGATATTGCCATTCACAAAACATACTGAAAGTATATCACAATTAATGCAAGGCAATTTGACAGCCTTTGAAATGTACTGAAGCTGTGTTATGTTTGGATGAGGTGGTGATTAATTCGAAACCTTTATTCTTTCAGTTTCCTCCTTTTGTAAACTTATCCCTGTCATTTGAATAATGTGTATTCCCATCCATTCCTTTTTATTTGGAAAAAGGTTGTTTATTTTACCCTGAGTAGAAAGAAAAGTTTCCTGTCTCTTCTTTGTTTGACCAACATGGAAGTTTTTAGTTTTATGTAATGGCTGAAGTATTCCTGTTTTTACCATGAAATGAAGCTGTGTTACCAGCTAAACCTCCTCTGTTCACTTTTGGAAATATATTGTGTTTGGTCTATTGTTTAATTTAATTTTTTTTTGTCATGGTTTGTTGTATTCTATACTGTTTGGTTATGTTTCGAGAGTTGAAATTTTTATCTTGAAAGGAACTACAAGGCTTCTAATGAGCACAGAGATGTTATTGTTATATTATATGAATATAGCGATGGAGATGGCTCTTCTTCTTATGCTATTTCAATATGATAAATTCTGATTTGTCCTGCTAAGATTTTATTTATTTTTTTGGTCCTCTGCACCAAAAGCCAAATGAACATCTTCAGATGCATGAGCACCATAGATTTGAAAGTCAAGTCTTCTCATTCTTCCCCTTGCACTCTGATCATGTGTACAAATCTAGTTAAAACAAAAAAAGGTTTTATCCTTAACCTATCTGAAATTCATCTTGCCAGATTCCTACTTAGAACTTAGAATTTGATTGTGTTTTTTCTGATTTAATCTTCTTTATCTATGCACTCAGTGCTTTCGTATTAATTGAGGTTCACAATCATTTAATAGCACATTCTTTACACTTCTCTTTTTTTCTGCAAAAGTAATTGAAAGGTAGTTTTAATTATTAAACAAAATCATTTTAAGTGGTTCGACATCAGCAAGCCATTGACACCTTTTGTTGTTTTTAATTTTGATATTACCTCCTAAGCACCTCAATGACATCTTCAGTTTCTTTTAATGCAGTTTATATGTGTATCATATAATGAAAGCTGTAATTGAGCTGGCTGTTGTTTTTTTTTCCCCATGATACAGAACTAATCATTTTCGACTTTTGATCAAGTAAATAAAATGTCAAGCCCTGATGCATTTCAATAATCTTTGTATAAAATGGCCAATGATAGGAGGTTAAATTGTTTTGGGATTTTGCTCATTTGAGTTTATTTTGTTTGTTTTTTCCTCATGTTGTGAGTATTATGGGTATAAAAAGCAGAGTTGTTCTGTCATACAAATTATGTGCTGATTCTTCATCTATTGTGATTAACAGTCAAATTTTGTCTTGACAAGTATCTGGAGCTATTCTGAAAGGTTTGGGATCAGCTTGAAAGTTAAATGAGAAGAAAAGCAGGCTTTCCCTTTCTGTATTGAAAATGTTTTGTGCTCCTTTTTGTTGTTTTGTCCAGAGTTATAACAGATAACCAGTGTGTGATGTGTATCTTGATTCTAAAGACCCCTTTGAAAATGATTTTGCCTGGAAACTGTTCAGAACTCAAGATTACCCCTATGAAATTGTCCTTTTTTTATGGTAGTAGGTACTCATTATTCAATGTAATTTTTTTTTTAGAGTAAATCTTTTCGACACAAATGGGCATTTAATTTGAAGCCATAAGCAGAGAACATTTTTGAATTGATATTAGGTCCCATTTTTACCAAAAAAAAAAATCTAATGTGATGTGACAAAACATTTTCCTCACATAAACAGTGATGCTAATTCTCCTTCTACTTACAAAGCTAATAGTTGAAAAGAGGAGAAGTGTACTGCGATAATGACTATTTTGTGACATCATCATAAAACATTTTTAGTTTTTCTCTTCAATGAAAAGCATTTTTTCTCGCTTTTAAAAAAAGTTAGATTGGTGTAGGTTGTCTTTTTTTAAAATAGTATTTTTCTTCCAACTTATCCTGCAGGACATGAGCAGCCAGAACATGTATGACTCTGGGGTAGCTTTGAGTGGCTTGTCCTGCTTTTTGACGCCAGACTTGGCCAGAGACCTGGCAAATGACATCATGACTTTGGTAGGATGGATGACATTTTTTTTTTTTCTTTGGTTTTATTTTTGTTGATAACTGACAACTTCCACATAGAATATTTGTTTATGGAGGGTTTAAATTAATTAAATCCTGGCAGGGGCTATAGTGGTTTACCATGGGCAATTCCTGTTGGTATCATGTGTTAGCCCAGTGGATAATCTTAGTTTTCACACATATTTTGTTAATCAAATTTTCTTTAAATGTGAATAAATTTGATGCCGCTATTAATATGTGAAGTCCTATTCAAGGGCTGCTAACATATCTATTAAAAAAAGAAGTGCATATGTACCTTTAACTTCCTTTTGTGGATGCATAGTAAAGGGAGATCAGTTCTCATTTGACATTATAATGATTGTTGAAGAAGAAACTAAATGTCTTGAAATTCAGTTGGTTGTTGAATAAAATTTTGAAATGTTGTCACATGAATTAGTGTTTGCAGAGTCAAGAATTTGTTTTAAGAAATCATTTTGTTATCCTTTTTCTTAAAAATAGATGTCGTCATCAAGGCCATATTTGAGGAAGAAAGCAGTACTGATCATGTATAAAGTATTTTTGAAATTTCCTGAAGCGCTCCGACCAGCTTTCCCACGGCTGAAAGAAAAGCTTGAAGATCCAGACCCTGGTAAATTGTTCATTTTCTCCTTTACAAACAGTAGAGTTACATTGGTAAATTGTTTATTTTTTCCTCAAGAAAAAGAAGCCTCTAAAAATGATGGTATTATAAAGATTTGTTGTAAGAACATTATTGGAAAGAATGATAAAAAAGACCCCCATTGAAAAAAGGGTAACTGATGAAAATAAAAGGTTATGGATAAAGTCACATTACAAAGGCGAAAGTGTTGTATATTTAGTCTCATATTATTTTTCTCTAATCAGAATAATGATTGCTGGTTCCATGAACACTTGTTACAACACTAAGAGCGATGAACACAAGTTTTTTTTTGTTCTAAGATACATTGAAATGAAATGCTCAGAGATGGCACAAGTTGAATTTTGCTTGAAGATGGATGTCTTTCTCACAGCTTGCCTGGGCTAACAAAAAAAAAAAAAATAAGAATTGAATGGTCTTATTGCTCTGAGAGCAATTTTCCCTGAAGCCATACAAGAGAGGAGATAGTTGACCCAAGCTCCTAGTTTGGTGCATAATGATTACATATTTGAAAAGGTTGCCATGTAAACTTGTGCACTGGTGGAATAGTCGCTATCTTGAAATTGATCAAAGGTAAAATCACGATTTTTCTCAGAAACGATAGTGCATAGCTTCTCTGCCCATCGTCCAATGCATAAGATATTGTGTTTTAGATTTTGAATGAATTCGCTGTTATAAGATGAATGAAAGCTTTTACACACACACACCGACTGATATTTATACACTCATGCTTTAACATCTAATACAACACAGAAACATTATCTAGTGCTGTAAGTATGGAGTAAAGAGAAATATAAGTTGGTTGGCTGTGCATAACTAATGATAAATTAACGAAAATGCTAAATTAGAAATATTTTGTCTTCGAAAAACTCCTAGTATTTTTTTTCTCATTTGTTTGGCTGTGTCACTGCTCTTACACCTTTGTGGTGGGGTGTCTTTAATCAGTGGGTTAAATAATTGCAAAGTTAATTGATTTTGAAACATGATTAAATCAAGATTCAGTTTAGTAGGACTGTCATCTTAAAAGAAAAATCATTTAGTTTCTTTTCTTCCTTTTTACTTCTTATTGTAAGGGGAGTGAGAATTGGAGAATTTGAGAAGGAAATCTTTTAAACAGAATGGAAAATTACAGGATTCTAAAACAAATTTCAAAGTGTATACAGCAGGGAAAGTTTTCAAGACCAAAGAAAGCATGGCAGGAAACAATCTCAGATGTATGGAAAAGAGTTTGCAAAGAGATCCGTTTCAAGAGTTTTTGCATAGCAACTAAACCTTGCACCAACAGGTGTGAAAGGTAAAAGATAAAAAAAAAAGAAAGAATATTTGGGAGATAATAAATAAGATAATTGTTGGCAAATTTCAAAAATATTAATTACATTTCAATCATATGCTATGACAGGGGTGCAGTCTGCAGCAGTGAATGTCATTTGTGAACTGGCTCGAAAGAATCCTAAGAACTACCTGTCATTAGCACCTTTATTTTTCAAACTTATGACTACTTCAACTAACAACTGGGTCCTCATTAAGATTATCAAGCTGGTGAGTTTCTTTTGCTGTTCTTAATGTAAGTGTAAAGATTTCCAGTTGCTTTTTAAATTTGGCCTTATGATTTAAGCTTTTAACATTGAAACATAACTGAAAGAACATCTCTCAACTCATTCGTTTATTAATTGTCATTTCTTGCAATGTAAGTTTTGAATTTCAGTGTTCAAATACAGGTCTCAATTTGCACTTGTTTTTCATAATACTGATGTGGTCATGCAATTTGTCATGAGTTTTGGATGATCCTTTGTGGAACTGAAGTTTAACAAGTTGTTTCTGTTGCTCAGTTGTCTGATTGCTTTGATTCAAGGCTTGTGGATGATGGAGTTTGAAATTCAGCTTTAATAGAAATAAACCATTAAAGAAAAGAGCGTTCAAAATTTGTGCCAACCTAGTAATGAAAGAATGTGGCTGGGAGGTCTACCCTTCAATTATTCATGCCTTGTGACAATTTTATATACCCTTATTACAGTTCAGTGCTCTTACTCCTTTGGAACCACGTCTTGGGAAGAAATTGATTGAGCCTCTTACAAACCTTATACACAGGTAAAACAATTACAAATTCTATCAGTAATGCTCTAGGTTTTTCACTTATTTACTTTTGCATTCATCCTCTTACGCATAAAGGAATTTTATCACCATTTGAGATTTTTTTTGTTAATTTTATCTTCTTAATGATGGTCATGAACACTTCTTTGTTGCTCTTTTCAAACTTCAGTGATTATGAATTAATGTTTTTGTCCTTTTGACATTTTCTTTTATTGTTTATTGTAAATATATTATTAGGCTTTGACATAATATGTTGACAAATGAAAACACGCAAGATACTTATTATCAGTTTCTCAACATTTTCAGTACCTCTGCTATGTCTCTGTTGTATGAGTGCATCAATACAGTCATTGCCGGTGAGTAGGCTTTCCCACTGATTGCTGACTTACTTGTCTGGTAGATGAATAAGAATACTGTACTTAAAAATGCCACCCTCAAGCAGAGCTGAAAATTTATCAGAATGGCAATTATAAATACTTTTTTTTTTTTTTTTCACTTTTCTTCTATCCGCTGTCTCTCAAATGAAAGGTTAATTTGTGTTTTGTGTGAAAGATGTAATACAATTGTGTTATTTCTTTTAAGGATTTTTTTTTTTTTTTTTTTGGTCTTTTTTTTTTTATCTGGTTGCCTTGGAAAACAATAATTGCAGTATATTTTCAGACTTGTTGTAATGCTAGTAACTTGTTTTGTCTGAAAGAAGCTTTTTGGGGGTTTATTGTAAAATAAAACTTTTCATTATTGTTACTTAAGTTAAAAGGATTTTGTTTTGCGCCTCTGTGTGTGTATGTGACATTCATATCTTATATGTGTATTGGTTAGGTTTATTTCATTTTGATTGTTTCAGTGTCGATCAATGTCAGTGTTAAGAAACCAAATATATAGTGGTGCTCAAAAGTAACTTCAGGATGGTTTTTTATAAGAACTCTAAAAGGTTGTCAAACTTATATCTTTTGAAAGCTTAATAAATTGCCTTTGCAAAGGTGTGGGCGATTTTGTAATTAATCAATACTTTCGCAATCTATAGACCTTCAAAAATAACCTCCAAGGTATTGAGTCAGAATAAGGATGTTTGATCAAGGGCTGATTTAATTGGAGGGCATCAAGGACACTGTCCACCCAATCCAAACCTTCCCTATTCTAAATAGCCTACAGAAAAGCAACAGTAACAATTTCATTATCTTTCCAACAAACCATAGTTAGCTGAAAAAAACAAATGTTTTTGCTGTTTCAAATCCTGCTTTTACTAAAGAGCATAAAATGTGTAATTGTGTGAAAAGGTTTTCCTAAAATTACCATGTGTAGCACACAATGTCTAAGAAATGTCAGTTTGTTGGACCAAAATTTTATAGCAATATACCTGAAGCAGACTTGCCTTGACTTAGGTTTTATAACATACGCTTACTTTTCAAAATGCCTTAAAAGACCAAAAGAAAAATTTTTCGTAATAGCCTTTCTCAATACTGCTATTTTTGTGATTTAAGACAAAAACCTCACCAGAGCTCCATAGGCGGGCGACTGGGTGGATCGAGACAAGACGTATGGGTGGAATCAGTTTGAGTTAGGCATTCATTAGGGCACCCTACTTTCTCTGTTCACCACAAAATGATAC
Organism: Melibe viridis; assembly: GCA_039654465.1. Lineage (NCBI taxonomy): Eukaryota > Metazoa > Mollusca > Gastropoda > Nudibranchia > Dendronotidae > Melibe > Melibe viridis. The sequence goes on along the minus strand of JBCIKM010202725.1, from coordinate 11,859 downwards.
CGTCACATACAAAATGCGCTGTGTCACATATGACTGCTGTCCACTGTCACACACCAACAAAAAAGCATTGTGAACTGATTCTTTCCTTTACACATTAGAATTTGGTAAGAAGCTAAATTAACTTCCATGCAAAGGATAAAATTCGGTAAGAAACTAAATCAACTTCACTGCAAAGGACAAAATTCCTTGACAAGCAGTCAAATAACCACTTAATTTCCTAGGCTCGTGAAACTCCTCTAAGTTATTGTTGAACACTAAATATTTCCATTGGTTACTTGAAGTGTGTCGGAACAAATTTTATCTTTTCGTCTAGTTGGGGCTTCGAAGGCCAAGCTGGCCACCCTGGTCAACGGCCAGTTGTAACATTCTGTTGTTGTCTCCTCCTTTCCCCCCTCTTTGCCATGTTTGCAAAGGAATGCAAGTGTCGTTGTTTCAAAGTCTGCATTGTATACCGTCTCTTGTTGATACCTGAGTGCTGTCACAAAGCAGTTGGAAACTCAATTAATTTCTTGCAAAGTTGAGTTATGCTCGCCCTCTGAAAAACCCACCGCACGTGCCTGACCTGAAGTTGCTTTTGATAGTACCACTTTATGCTCAGTCTTAACTTTACAACAGATTTTAAAGACCTATTTGCTTCTTGCTACAAAGAGTTGATACCACTTTGAAATTGAGTGGAAGTTCTTTCTGGTTTTCGCAGTTTTCAAAGCTACTTTGTTGACTTTTTATGATAATGACTTTGTCATGTGAGAGAATTTTGAGCTTCACGAAATAAAATGATAGCAATGGACCCTACACAGAATGTTTACTCTGTCTTCAACAGAAGTTGCCATTTTTTTGTTGAAAAGCTTTTGAGTGTCTGAAGAAAGACTTAATAAATAAACAGGATCGCTTATTTATGAATTGTATTCTACAATTGCATAAAGACTTTCTTTTTCTGAAATTTGTAGGTATAATTTTATTATTTATTTTGCTCAGAGTAAGATAAGGAAACTGACATTACAGAAAGAGAATTTTAAGTATATGCTCAAGCTTTGTACTAACTTTGTTTATGTTTGTGGACTTATTTCTAGTAATTACTTGATTCTTTTAGAAATGTCTTTTTAAAAAAAAATTGAAGAATACAGTTATCTAGATTTTAAAAGATGGAATCAATTTTAGCCCTTATGGTCCCAGAGAGTAATGTCAGTTAAAGACCTGAAGACTTAAATGTTACCAGCCACAAAAGTTGTGGCTGGTTATCCAAATTGATCGTTATACTTTCACATGTACTCTCTCAAGTACATATCTGGACACTTTGTGGTTGTATCTCTTCATGAATGCAATCACTCATCAGTCTGTTCTTTCCTTCTAGTAATTTATTTTGGTGTAACAACTATGAAAGCTACTTTTAGAGGCTTTCTCAATCAATTTTCCTTTCTTTTTTTTTCTTTTTTTTCCTAAATTCTTTCATTACATGGTCTGTCTTAGTTGTACTCTGTGAAAATGGAAAAATGTTAATTTTAGTTTGCACACTGTTTATCAGGTAGTGAAAATATTTTCCCTTCTTTTTATATGTGACATTCAGTTCTACAACTGAAAGACCACTTCGAAATAATTTGTCTTTTCTTCTTCTTCCTTGTTTTGCTCTAAGAAAATTTATATAATTCAAGATTGAATTGAGTCTCTCTTATTTTTTTTTGTTTTTTTTCAAATGAAATTATGCCTTATGAATGGTTTGAACACAAATATCCCTTAAAACTCCCAACCTCACGAGTGGTTTGAAATTGCTTCATGCTTCATAACCAAGGAAAGAAGAGAGCGTTTGAGCTTTTATCCCGAAATAAACTCTGCTCTCATAATTTAATTTTGAGAAGAGCATGATTGGTTACCTCATTCATCGCTGCCTCATGGTGGTTGTGTATCATGAAAGCGTTGACAAGATCAGAAATGCTCAGCTGAGAATACAAAGGCCTGCTTTCACATCGCTTGTCACTAACGAGTTCATTTATTTATTATCATTGACTTTGCTGCATTGGCTTGGAAACAAATTCGTATTACCACAGTACTGGTTGGAAATTGTTTGCCTTTTTTGTTCATAGATTTAAAGCATTTTTTTTCTTTCTTGTTTATTTATTTTGAAGGGCATTTTTACTTGATTGATATCCTTTTTCTTCCTTTTTTTTTTTCAACAAGAACACAGTTGAATTTTGTTACTTTCTTTGACTTAATCAACCCCTTTGATTTTTTCTCTCCTTTTTTCCTCCCCAAGAAAAACTTAATTCTTTTTCTCTTCTCAGTTGTTTGCATAGGTGCCTACATGTTTCAGTAATTCATCAAAGTTTAATATAGACCACTTCTGAAAAATTTGCCACTGACATAGCCATTATTGAATTTTTCATTCTATTTTTTCTTTTCTTAAAGATAAAGACAAAAAATACATTAAGAGCTTTTAAGGTCTCAGAAGTTTCATATACTTCTTTGTCCTCTGTTTTAAGTTGTGGCGTTGCAATAAAACTATCCAATATAATTGGTATAAATAAACAAGTATCTTCTCGTTTCATTTATTAATTCATTAACACACTTTATTTCATTTCTTTATTTAATTTATTAACTAAGTGGGATTGGAGCATCTTTGCTGCAAATAATGAAATGTTCTTTCCCCTCTTTTTTTTTTTGTTGGTATGTTCCGTTTTCTTAATTCTAATCTTGACAAATTTTATACACTTTATTTTATACACCCTGTACACTGTTGCCGCCGCTGCAATGTATGTAGTGCCTTACCCTGATTTTGTTTCTTTTTTCTTCCCCATCTCTGACCTGCAGTTCTCGTTTCTATATCTTCAGGCATCCCAAATCACTCAGCGTCGATTCAGGTACTCTTCATCTTGACATGTTTCCTAATTCCCTTTTGTTTCAGCTTGTACATAACTCTATTCCAAGCCACTCCAAGATATGGTCAAAGGGAGACAATGCTTGTCTGTTTTTATTTCATATATGAAAGTGATTGGGTTTTGTGTTCTTCGTTTTTCTCTAGAATGCCCTAAAATAAGGGTAACTTTTTTTTCTTTTTTTTTTTCCTACTAGAAAATCTGTTTAGATATGGGTGAAGGATCAAATATCCAAACTGATTACTGTCTATGTTCCCTCTGTATTATAACCATGTTGGATATGCATGCATGAACATAAATCCAACTGTGCTTTTTGTTTTTGTTTGAAAGGGTTTGCAGGGACGACATGTCTTGTTTTGTATTGTCTTTGTTTGTTTGGGTTTTTGTCCCAAATTGAAGACAAGAATTTGGTCTCATTTGCAACTTAGCAGCATTTGCAACAGTAAAGAAGTTTGAAGATGACTTTTTACCATTTGTACAAACAAGCATTTTCTGCCTTTGACCTATTTTGTTTTATACAGCTTTCAAGACCTTTATACACTAAACGCATAATACAGCATTGATTTTTTTTTTGTTTTATTTTGGTTTAATTAAAAAATAATCGGTGCATCTAGCATTTACCTTCAGGGATTTGAAAGTTTTGTAAGATATTCATTCTTATTGCAATTTGAAAGTTTTTCTGATCATCCTTTTTGAACTGTCAGCCGTTAATAAAAAAAAAAAAAGTCCGCCATTAAAAGGAATCTGTCTTGCCCATGGCAGTCCTTACAGGTGTAAAAATTATGTAAATACTGTCAAGTCATTAAGGATTTTCATTGTTTTTTTCTTTTTGTCCAGGAATTGTGCAGTATTATAAGCTGGGTAATTGTGTTAAAAACCTCTAAATTGCTTTTACTCAGGTATTATTTTTCAATTTCCATTCCAAACCACTTATGAATAAGCTTAGCTGAGAACAGACATCTAATATATTGTCTGGGGAATAGAGAAAATACAGTCACTTGCTATTTTAAATTCTAGACTGTTAAATGTTATCTCGTCTTCTTGTAAGAAGCTAAAAGGGTAGTTTTATTTTGTTATGATCAAGATGTCATAGATAATGTGTTCTTAAAGGTTGGTTTGTTGAAGCCAAGACTGATGTCATGTGTTAACCTGCTTAGTGTAGCATGTACTATAAATATATACACACACCCTCAATGCATGTATACTAGCTGGGTGTTAGTATAGTGATTGTCATGGTACAGCTTTTGTGTTGGTGGATAAGTAATTAGAATTTGATACATCTGTTTAGACTCCTATGTTTTCCCAAGATTATCAAAGGAGGAGTTGGCAGGTTTATAAAATACCATGTAATCTGTATACATGTATGTTTATTGGTGGTTTTAAGGCACCATGACTCACGAGGATCATAGAGGCAACCAGGAGGAAAGCAGACTACGTCTGGAATTAACAGCGTAATTACATTTTATGAATAGGAGATTCTGAAAAGAAAATTTCTACCTTATCTTCTTCTGAGGCAAAAAAAAAAACAACATGCATATTCTGAGCTTGTACCTGTATAGGTCTAAAATATCTAACATTTGGATGTAAGTTAAAAGAAATGTTTTCGATCAGACAAAGTATTCTTTGAAGTACTGTGACTTGCAAATTAGTTCAGGATCACATGCCAACATTTCATTATACGACAAACCACACCAAAAAAATGTTTTTGAAAATATGTGGAGAGTTTTGAGAAGCTTAAGATAATTGGGTCCAGATGACAGAAAAATTATGACATATATTTACTGACCAATAAGTCATAGAGGACATTTTGTTGGGTTGATTGTCTGTGCATCTGTTGATAAGGTCTAGCAATTACATTGAGTTCAAGATAATATAAAAAAAAATTATGATCGGATCTGGAGTTTTATCACAATATTTGCAATGAAAATGGAAAGGGTTTATCATTTAAAAGATGTATATTATTCTCTGTTGTATAACAAGGAAGGAAGGAGCTGTGGGTTTTCACAATAAAGTGTTTATGGAAATTGACACATTAGCTGATGACAGAGGGTAGATGTTTTTAGACATATTTTCATTTTGTTATTTTTAAAGAAATCTTTGGTCTATTGAGAATCTGTGATGCAACATAAAAAAAAAAATTTATGATGAGACAAATTAAATTCTTTTAAAAGTGGTGAAGCTCTAAAGTGCTTATAATCTTATGTCCAAGATTGTTTTTAAGGACTTCATTTTAAACTTTGACACCACCCTTGAACCCGGCTTAACTGGTTGGTGTCAACATTATAAACTGCTATAAAAACAAACTGACGATTTAATCTCAAGGTCTGTCCATAAAATCCATGGAAGGAGCTGGATTTCAAAATAGTCATGAACTGTCAAACAGAAAGCATTTGCGCGAGTCTTTAAAGCTGCGGATGAAGGGGGACGAGTGAATTGTTGAGTTATTCTTATTCATGTGGTCTGTACTGTTAAATGTAAACCCTGCTTTCCACAGTTGTGTGTGCAAAAACTGAGAATCCTGATTGAGGATTCCGATCAGAACCGTAAGTGTCGTCCTGTGAGGCTGCATTCTCAATTCATTGTTTTTATATTCAAAATTAACCACTTTGGGCAATCTGTAATGATTTTTTTGTATTTGAAGAATTCATGATTTGGGAAGAGGTGAGAGAGGGGGATCTGTAATGAAAGTGATAAGCTTAAACATTAAATGTTTTGAACAGGAATTTTTTAAGGATATGTTTTGAATTTGATGAAACCACTTCCCCTGCACATTGATTCATTCAAGTTTTTGTGTCATTTTACTCATACCAAAATATCATTCCTTTTTGTGATTGAAATTTTAAGAAGACTATTCTACTTGAGCTGGTGAAATGCATTCTGCAAAAACTAAAAAAAATAATTTAATATCCCATTTGAGATGAGTGAGTGAAATCTTGATGTACTGAATTAACATGTTACTCACCCTTTGTAGTGAAGTACTTGGGGCTGCTGGCCATGAGTCGCATCCTGGCCACCCACCCCAAGTCTGTGCAAGGCCACAAGGACCTCATCCTACAGTGTCTGGATGATCGGGACGAGTCCATCCGGCTTAGGGCTCTCGACTTGCTCTATGGCATGGTCAGTCAACACCGGAATGTTTTTTTTGTTTTGTGGGTTGCTTTGGAATCAGAGATTTGTTATCAAAATTGTTTGCAATTTTTGGTAATGTGCAAAACTTATCCCATGTTGAAAGGTTGAAAGTTTTCGTGTATATTTTTCTTTGTAACCATTTTTTTAATATGAAATTATGTAGCAAAATACAGTGAAATATCTGTGGTAAGCGGATATGAGAAAGATTTAGTCTTGGAATGAAAAGGCTGCTAAATAATTAGGATAATGTCTTATCTTTTTTAAAAATGTTAAAATACATTAACTCATTTTGAGGGATATGATATTGTTTTATTCATACTTTTAATTTCTTTCTGTCTTTTTTTTTTGTCTTTTTTTCTTTCTCCTGTGATAAAGGTCTCCAAGAAGAATCTGATGGAAATAGTCAAAAAGTTGATGATTCATATGGATAAAGCTGAGGGCTCACACTATCGGGATGAACTGTTGTCCAAAACGGTGGAGATTTGTAGACAGTCCAATTACCAATATGTTACCAACTTTGAGTGGTATGTTGCACTGTTTCTGTCTCGACCCATTGCTGGCAGATTGCTCATTATTTCACAAAAAATATAAATATCTCTGCGGAATGCGAATGGGGGAATAATGAAAATTTATATTGTTGTTTTTTTTTTGTTTTTTTTCTTTAATTTCATATATTTTTCCCAATGGTTCTTTTGAAATGTTTAATGTTTAAAATAAATTGCACTATTTTGTCTTTGCTTACATCCATTTTCCAGCTCACAATTGAATGCCACTCTGTTTCCTTTCTTTAAATTTAATTTTTGTATCAATTTTTATCTTATTGGCTACATATGAATGTCTCTTTTGTGAAATGATTTAACTTCATTCCTTAAATGATGATATTTATGATTGTATTGTGTTCCAGGTATGTGAGCATCCTGGTGGAGCTGACTCGCATGGAGGGGACCAAGCACGGCAAGCTGATAGCTAACCAGATGCTGGATGTGGCCATCAGGGTGCAGGCTATTCGACATTTTGCTGTCTCACAGATGGTAAGTGCCAAATTACTTTCTATACTTTGTCTTTGTATTCTAGACAAGTGCACTGTATGCTTTGACAACTTAATTTTGATCTGAGATTTTGGAAATGGTTGTGGATGATTTTTTTTTTATCTGACCAATTGTAAATCTTTTTCTCCCTCTGCATTTTATGAAGATATGTTGGTTTGATAAGTTTTTAAGGCTATCATTCTTATTTATGACTATCATTTGATAAATAGTTTTGAGAGTAGATCTTATTTCAGGAGGAAAGAAAAACTAAAGATTTGAAAATTAAGCAAGCGTGACAAATTCTGCGGGGAGCAATTATTTGATTTTATCTTTATTTCAGGCCATCCTCTTGGAGAATTCTCACATTCTTGCAAACAATTCTCAAAGGAATGGAATTTGTGAAGTGTTGTATGCGGCTGCATGGATTTGTGGGGAATTCTCTGAGTGAGTTTGTCTCCTTTTTTTTTTTTTTTTTCACATTTCTTTGTGTTGTAAGAAAGAAAAAAAAATATTGAAAGAATTAAGTCCTTAGACGATAAAATACATTGCCTGGGATTATGCAGATGCAGAGGGTTAATTTTAGATATTTCAAAACTAGTTATGGTCATTAAAATTTTGTTTAAAATTAATAATGCAGTGAAATTTATTTTGGTTTCTTGATATATATATATATATATATATATATATATACACACATATATATATATATATAGAGAGAGAGAGAGAGAGAGATTACATTTGTTCTTGTCACAGTGTCATTCTTTTTGTTTTTGTTATGTTCCACCATGTGTGGCAAAATGTAATATTATGTGAATAGTTTCAACGTCTTCTTTATTATAACACACATTGAGCATTATCCAGTAATGGAAATGCATTATATATGTTATGTATTATTATTATTATCATTATTATTATTATTATTGTTTTGATTGTGTGGTTTTAAGTGAGTAATTTGTTTCTGCAGTGCTTATAGTTTATCTGCGATGTTTATATCAATGACTGATTTCATTTGTTTCATCTCACAAGGCACCTGAACGACCCAAAAGCCACATTGTGTGCCATGCTTCGACCAAAGATCACTTCATTACCTGGCCACATTCAAGCAGTATTTGTTCAGAACATACTCAAGCTTTATGGCAAGATTCTCAAAGTGGCTGAAGCAAAAGACGATGATGAGGAAAAGAAAGAAGTTCATGCAATGCTACAAGAGAAGCTGCCTGTATTCATTCAAAGTGGTGACCTAGAAGTGCAAGAAAGGGTAATGATGCCATGTGATTTTTAGCTCTTGACTCAAAAAAATTATTTCTGCATTGTCTTCTTTGCAAGATAAACAAAGAAATAAAATGAAATTCCCTTTATTCATCTCAAAGGAAGACTGGGGCAACCCAGGCGGTAGCCACAGTGTGGTTAGCTCAATGGCCCCATTAAGAATCGAACTAGTGCTCTTCAGCATGAGAGTCTTGACGCTTTACCAACTAAGCCAACAAGCCCACAATGAAAACATATTTGCATTTCTAGAAACTTTTTAAATTGCTGTTATAATGATAGAGGATAGTCAGTCTAGTAATTGTGTAGTGAAAATTTCTTTTAAATCTGAAATATTTAAAAAAGTTATGTTTAAAAGAATATTTTGGATGCATTTAAAGCTACTGTGTTCTTTTTACGTGAGCTGTTTATAATCAAATGCAAAATGTTGCTCAGAAGCCTTACTTTTTTTTTTTTCAGAAAACAATTTTCTCTAACTGTTTCTGTTTCCAGAAACAAAATACTTGCTAAGTATACATTACTACTATTTCATGATTCAATGATTTCTTCAGGCATGCAGCATATTACAAATAGTGAAGTACATTGTGAAACTGGAGGACAAGGGGGCTCTGGTGGCGGATGAGATTGAAGGGCTATACATGGGAGAGCTGAATCCTGTGGCCACCAAGGCCCAGAAGAAAGTACCTGTGCCCGAGGGGTGAGTAGATTGGTGACTGTTTGTAACCCCCCTGGGCTGTATGACGTACACATCTTGGAGTGGCTCCCTGGTTCCTGGGAATTGGCAGTGAAAAACTTATCTATTGTTTCTGAGAAATGCCTGTATTGTTGATTCTCTTTAATCTCAAAATTTGCTTTTCGGCTCAAGTGAAGTTGATCGTTGCTTCCAAATTCATTGCATTCATTAACCACTAACTTCACGGAGCGCCTGCTTTTGCCTGATACTCATTAGGATTGGATCACCTGCTGTCGCCCCTGAGCAACATGAGCAACATAGTAAACAGTAGTCACTAAATCGCAATACACAACACAGTGTGCATGGCAAAGGGGAGTCACTGAACTGGAAAAAAGAATTCTACTTTTGTTTTCTCTTTACTGATCGCCGTTAAAACAATTCTAGCTCGTACTATGGTTTTGGGTGGTTTTTGCTTTTGATTTTCTTCAAGGTTTAGTTCAGTCTTACCTTTCTTTACTACTTTAATTAATTTAAACACAATGTTGATGAAAGTGTTGAGCAATAAGAAGCCTCTGAGAGTGAAAACTGCAACTCTGATGTGGATAGTGAGGAAACCTCGTGTGATATAAAAACACTTGTTAAATTCCCTTTTTTTTCTACACAATTTTTTTCCTGTTAACTTTCTGATTTTAACAAATCAAATGATATATCATCTGAAAGGTACATTTTGGTATATTTTTAATTTTGTTTTTGTCAAAATTTGTTGGGAGTTATGGATTTAGTAGTCGGAATTAGCCATTGGATCAAACACTTTTATTTCCCCTACACTGGGATAATATGATTATCTCCTTGGTAAATTCATGGTGTTATTAGTTAGCCCCCCTTTCTTGTGTACTTTGAAACAATGAATTTAAGCATTCTCAGACCAAAATGTTAAAACTGATAAAATCAGTAGACTGGTGATTTCTTACATTTGTGTGCATGAAACCATCCCAGAGTTGAAATGTGACATAAAATTTTAAGTACTTGGTCAAATCCCAGTCTTATCAAGGTTTTGTCATTGGTGAGACTTTTTATTCAATGGGGGGAAAAATTATGGAAATCACTATTATCAATAGATCTGATTAATGAGAGATTAAAACTACTGTTACTTGTTTCTTGCCACCAGCCTTGATTTTGACAAGTGGATCAATGAGCCTCCTGAAGACTTGTCTGATGACGAAGTGGTTGGATCCTCCTTCCTGGTTGGTCCTGGAGACGACTCCCATAGGTTTGTGCATAAAAGTATGATTGATTTAAATTCTGAATGAGAGAATTAAATGTTTTGTCTTTTTTTTTTTTTTTAGCATTAAACATTTTTTGTGGGGTTTTTTGTGTTTTTTTTCCATTGATCATACCAACAAGGTTCTATACTTCTTTCAATCCATGGTGCTTAGATATACACTTGTCAATTGTTTTATTTGAATTTTCAACTTTTTTTTTTATTCTCAGGTCAAATTATCAATATGATGGGGAGAAGAGAACAACTTATGAACCATCAGAATCAGAACTTCAGAAGGTATTGTTTTGTATGCCTTTGGTTTCAAAGAAGCAGAAAACTTTTAGGGAGCTTTCTTTTTTATTATTATAAAAAAAAAAATAAACAAGCATCAATATATAGGTGTACTTTCTCATGCTTCCCTTGTAAATGCTTTGGATAGCTTTTAAAAAGATTGCTGTATGGCTATTATCAAATCTTTAGTTATGTGTGAGGGGCTTAAGTTTGTGGTTAGTGATTTCAGTTGTTTTCCTTTTGAATTTTCCATCTAAATCTTTATGTATCTTTTTTCACCCTCATAGTAATACCATAGTCATAAATATACCTAAAATGTAAAATGTAGTTTTTAATTTTTTAAATCTTTCTCTTGTTGACAGCAAAGAGAGATGCGGAAATCCGAGATGGAGCACAACCCACACTATCTGAAGGACAATTCCCGTGGCAAAAAGAAAGATAGAATAAAAGACTTTACAGACACTTCTGACATTCCTGTAGCTGAAATTGACCTGTCTGTTCCCCTCCATGTACCTGGTAATATATCTATTTTGTGGAACTTAGACGCTGACATGATTTTCCTCTCCTAATATTCGAGTCTGAAGCCCAAATATCCATCTGATCCTGTTTTAGAGCGCCTAAGCCTTTAGTGTTGATTTTTGTTTTTTGTTTTTGTCCTCAATGACATCAAACAATGTACAGGAAATCGTCATTATTTGAAGGAAATTTGTAATGACATGTACTTAAGGTTTGGCATCCATTATAACTTTTTGAAATATGTAGTAAGGAAAAGCACACACAAACTTTGCAATTGCTTTACTGTTTCTGCTGATAGATGCATTTTTAATCATTCATCTATTCAGTTATGTTGTAAAAATTAAGAGAAAATGAGATAGTAAGCATCAGCAAAGCTTGTGGAGTAAATGTGCAACGCTATGAGAGCATCTGCAATTCACAAATCTGGTAATCAGATTTCCCTATCTTCCTAGGTCTGTCTTCATCTGATAAATACATGATGCAACAACTCAAAGCTGACAGGGAGAGGCAAATGAAGAAAGAGTCGAGTAAGAAGAAGAAGAAGAAACAAGGCAAGAAGAGTAAACGCAGCAAGTATGAGTCTGATGAGGAGGAGGACGGGGTGATATCTCACCATGTGGTCAGCACAGTTGTGGATGCCCCAGAGGTAAGGAGAAGCAACTCCTATTCATACTGTCAAAAGAAAAGAGTTTTAAGAATCAATGATAGGACAATGTTCTTGCTCTCTTTTTTTCTCTCTGTCTCTCTCTCACTGTCTGTCTGTCTGTCTGTCTCTCTCTCTCTCTCTCTCTCTCTCTCTCTCTCTCTCTCTCTCTCTCTCTCTCTCTC